>OZ025273.1:8871224-9002578 GCA_964019165.1 Mastigias papua
TGTTATTAGTGCTTATCAATAGCCTAAGTTCTAGCTTTACTAGCGCATACTGGCAATTCTTGTCGTCATCAACGGAGATTTTTGCCGCTAGTGACTGACTTGTTTCATCCGGGCGCTTACAGTATTCTGATTTGGATTGTTGATCGTCATTTTGTCTCCCCTACATGCAAGCGAGTTCTCTGTCTGGAAGCAAAAATTACTAGAGTTTGCAAGACCCTAGTTTTGGCGATTTTCACTGGGTAATTGCTATTATGAGAATAGTGGAAATGCCCCTTTCTTGTTATCTCCCACCAAGCAGTATCTGTCATTTTTCATCTTATTTTATGCGTTGTATTTTCATTGAAGTTCTCTATGATTGTGTTTTTGTTATGCTGTTTATCATGCAGTTCCCTACCTCAGACTTCGAACTGGCATACTTGAATGTACTTTACATCTCTGCATTTCTTACATATATACGTTCATACACCAGAACACCTCGTGCCTTATGTTTATTGCAATTATACGATACTTGATTAGTTTAATCTTGTATTTCAAGGAGAAGACGGAGAATGCTGGACAACAGTCTCAAGAGCTTAGAGCTGCAAAGGAGCAATTAGAGGTAATAGCACCCAACAGAGTTGCAAGTAATGTTTGTATTTTCTAGCATAACGCTCTTAAAACTAATATATTCTAGCATTCTAACTACGACCTGTTTTATTCGGCTGCGCTCTCCGCGATGCCAATTTAAACCCCATTAATGTATTCAGTTTTGAGACTATGCGCCATCCCAATCTATTACCTTATGAATTAATCGTGTTGTAGAGAGCACCACAGCTAACTACTATGTACGCTATTTCCAATTCATTTTTCAGGTTCATATACAAACTATAGGGATACTGGTTTCTGATAAAAGTGAACTGCAAGAGAATCTTAAGAAATCGCAGAAGAAACTTCAGCTCAAAGAGGGTAATGTTGGTTTTTTACCAATGGACATTTCTTCCTCACTTCTTATTTATCCTAGTTCCCCTTCACTTGCAATTTGTGCAATATTGTCCAGTGCAATAATTGGTGAGACGAACTGTTGATTTTATCCCGGTATTGCTATATATCCCTTGAACCAAAGAATACCGTAAATGATGATGTTGAGCATACAGAATCTGCTACAGCATTCCAAAAGGAACTTGATGCTTACGACAGAGCCAACTGCCTTTGTGCAATTTGTAATTAATCAGAGATACTTACTTAGTTTTATTGTAAATAGTTGGTGTAAGTCAGGTTTTTTCAGAAACTATTTAAATACTGACTTTAAATAATGATTTGATTTGATTTGATTTGATTTGATTTGATTTGATTTGATTTGATGCATTCATTTTTTAAAATTCCATTTCGTGTGGATGTTTCCCATATCTCATACAGTATTAGAAATAGGTTAATCAGCACTCCGTGCGTTTAAGTATTTGTGATTTTATTTGTTATTGAGTCTTTCACCCCCTTTCGCGTAAGATGTGAGTGGTCAACTGTACCGCCACCCGTCCCTTTCTTACGATCAGCATGCACTTGGTCTTGATTTCTCTTTATTGCTTTAGTAGGCTGCCTCATAATTTTTGCTGTAGGTGATTTTTAGCATGGCAATAGGACGGTATAGTTTAGACATCATTGCCACATTAATCTTCATCGTTATCTTCCTCGTTATCAGGATTATATCTTTGCACTTATGTTCACTATTTTTCCACTCCGTTATACATTGCTGCCGATTTCCAACATGAAAACCGCTTTCGCTATCAATTTACCTTTTGATTACAGATTATCCTACATCTGTTTTGCCTTCTTAGATATCCGTATTTATTCATCTTGTATCAATAGTTGCTTGCCAGCGCTGTGGCATCATTTCAATGTTATTAAATTTCGTACTTTTTTGTTTTGAAAACTTAGGAGAATGCGAAGAGTTGAATAACAGGCTGCAGGCCGTAAGAAATAGAGTAGTTGAATTGGAAAGAGGCATGTCAAATCTACATATGAATTGTGACAAATACCAAATGGTAACCAAAGTTCATGTTCGATCTACTTGTGTTTCCATTTATGCTTTGAAATATTCAATCAATTTCTTTTTGAAATGGGGAAATTAGAGAATGCTTACCCGAGACAGTTGGCATTAGAACTTCTTTGTTCTTATTGAACGATCCTGCGCTTTTACAGATCACTTTTCCTATAGTTTTACAATACAGTTCTTTATCGCATTCCTTGCACTCTTTTCGCTTCAAATGCACTCGTTTCCAAGATTCATCTATGGGTACGATAAGCCATCTGTACTGTTTGATACTTCCTTATTGAACAGTGGAACTGGCTTTCTTCCTGTAATTACGATTTATGGCCGAACCTTTACCTAGGAATAGTGGCAAACTCGTAATTTTTAATATTACTTTTGGTCTTTCTTCTTATATTGCATTGGATTACATATATATATATATATATATATATATATATATATATATATATATATATATATATATATATATATATATATATATATATATATATATATATATATATATATATATATACTAAGTCATGAGTGGGCTACCACAATTGGAAAATTTATTTTGGCCCTAGTGCGGATTCGAACTCGCGATGTTTAGAATCCGCACTGGGGCCAAAATAAATTTTCCAATTGTGGTAGCCCACTCATGACTTAGTATTTACCTATGTCAGCCTTAGCCGAATTTATATATATATATATATATATATATATATATATATATATATATATATATATATATATATATATATATATATATATATATATATATATATATATATATATATATATATATATATATATATATATATATATATATATATTTGTATATATATATATATATTTGTATGTTTATGATATTATATGATAGTTGTATGAGTTAATGTGATATTGTCATTAGTACGACAACTCGTCGAAACTAGACGGTAACAAATTGTCATTTCTAATAGTGTATGCGTCTTTTCACCGGTTCAATATACATATATATATAATATATATATATATATATATATATATATATATATATATATATATATATATATATATATATATATATATATATATATATATATATATATATATATATATATATATATATATATATATATTTATTTATTTATTTATTTATTTATTTATTTATAGTTTGCTCTTTGAGAAAATCTATGAACGTGCATAGTGTTATTTTCGTGCCTATTTTTTATTATAGAGATCTTTTTTTCGTATTAGAACAACAAGGAATTGGCACATGAACTTGAGAAGTCAAACAGTAGATTCCATGTAACAAAGTGAGTAGAAACCGTTGCCTCGTTCGCAGAATGCAACTTTTTATAGTAATGAGTTATAGTCTACATTACCTTCCAAAATATACTTAATTGCTGCTGTCTTTCGTATTAAGCGTGAGCCAGCATGGAGGTCTCAAGCACCTTTCAAGTGAAAGATAGAAGGTAAGAAAACCAAAATGGGACAAATGATAGCTTATTTAGAAGTTTTGAGCAAATGGAAGATATGGAAAAAAGAGGAAAGTACAGGTTTCTTGGGAGAGCATGCCGAGATGAGGAATGTGTGACAAACCACGATCACCAATGCCCTTTTCTAGATCGAGCAGTCAGACAATAAATTTGTTTTAACTTCATTTCTAGGTCGAAGTGAGTTGCTAATATACTAGAAAGCAAAATTTTGTTCTCTTATAGCAAAGAGAAAGAGGACCTAGTGCAACAAACATCTGAACTTCAGGAGATGCTTTCTGCCAAGGTAAGTTAGTAGACATTTTGCTCATTAATTTGCACGAACACGGGAGCGCCGCTCGCAGACATTAAATGATGTACTTCGAATTTCCACAGGCACTACTAATCCATACCTACCCATTGATTCGTGCTACTTACGTATTTTTGTTATAGTGCAATGTACCTCAACAGCGAAGTTGAGATAAAAAGGGGTTCTTGACCTCCCAATTTCGGATACAACACTAAAAATTTAATTTGTTGTTAATAAAACAAGGTAACGTGCCTCCGAAAAAGCACCCTTTTTCCACAATATTGCCGCCCGCGTGCAAAGAATGCGCAGGAGCTGTGACGTAGAAACCAGAACGATGATAGACCTTAGCTGCTGACCCCTTTCCTACTTCGTGTGCTTTGTTTTTGGCTATTGGTGCCTCATGACTTTTGGGTACAGCATGGAATCTGATGAGTCTGGATCATCAAAAGACTGCTCCCATAGCAGCTCTTCTTCCAATTATGAGGAGGAAAATGAAGAATTGTCTGCTTCTAACGACAGAATTGATCAGCACGGGGGTGGATGCGAATGGGTCGAACCATAGGCGGATGTTAACAAGAAGTGACACCGAATTTCCTCATAATTTATACATCAAATGAAAGCACTCATCATGAACATTAAGAATTTGCATTAAAATTTGCGGGATTGCGTATGTGAGAGAAATTATAAAGGAAAACATTCAACGCTTTGCGTACAAACCCCTTACGACTTGACAGTGCCTAAAACCGGAAGTGTGATCACGTACGGAGTAGAAATGACGATTCTTTCATATATTTCCTCGGTAGAGACACCATAGTATGTGAAACATACACAATCTAGGACTGACCCTAACCCTGTGCTCCGCGACCCTGTCCCACGAGAAAATAAACAGCGTCGAGTTGATTACAAGCAAATTCCATGTCACGGTTTGTTAACATCCGCCGAACCATACTCTAACGGCCAGCCGATTGCTGACACAAAATGGGTTGCCGATTATCGAGCAAAGAAGCAAAATCGAAACGAAGGAATATTTTCATGTTTTTGAAAATTTTATTCATCTCTATGATCATGTAGCTGTTCTTTTTAAATAGATACAAGTTCAGCATAGCAATGTGAAAATACTTTTCTTGAAGTGCCACAAATCAGAGTAATGCTTGGTCTGTTTTCCTTCCTCCCTCGTATGTTTTGATATCGACTTGTGTCTGTCAGAAACAAATGTTGAGATCTTGTGATCTTTTGATTTCAAAACTGCAAGGCTTCTTTTAAATCTCTCATATTCAAGGCCTATACTTTTTCAAACCTTATTTCTTTAAAAGTATAGTATACATCTGTAGTGAACGTAAACATTGTACACTTAGGCCATTTCATACTCGATGCCAATTTTCTTCTCACAATCTTGAATTACACACCTGGGACATCACCATACGTCACTCCTGTCATTACATATCTGGCCATTCCTCTTCTGTTGTTCTCCATGGATTCATCGCAACACGACTCTATTCAGTAAACAGCTAACAAACACCTAGCCCTTCCTCTACGTAATTCGTGTTCATACATAATGATACGGGTTTGCAACTGATCAACGAAGGATGTCACTGAACGAATACTGCAGTCTATAGGAAGCAACAACTCACTTTCCTATACATCAATTGCAAGTATGTATAATCTACTTAGTGTATTATTTTCAATGAAGAAAAAGACATTGACATGATAGGGTAACCATTCTGTACGCTTTCTGTTTACGAATTCAACCCATTTCTTTCTTCTACGTTTCACCTCTGGATGGTCATCATCGAAAAATGGAATGAGATGCAAAGAGATACCATTTGTCACATCTTTAATGTTAGAGCATCCAGCAACAACGCATCTTTCAGGCATGATTCCCTACTTCAAAGCGCTTCGCGATCGTTGACTACACTATTCATCGGTGTTTCCTTGGATGCAATTCTGGTTTCTACGTCACACCCGACTCGTTACCAGTCCTCAAACAAACGCTGATTTGTGCAGGAAAATATTGCAAAAAGTGGGTTTATGAAGCGCGCCAGTGCCAAAATAGCGATAAAAAACTCAGACTAACGATCAGTTTTGATTTCAACATAGCTTGTACAAGTTAAATATAAGTAGTTCTATTAAGAGGTAACTTACACTTTATACACAATCTAAAAGTTTACAATATATTAACGTACATTTACAAGTTACAATAGCGATACCATTGGGAGCATGATAAGCATGACTACCCTAAATGGCCTTTGAACATATAACAATACAGATACTAAATGCTGTACCAAAATACTGGTAGGCCCTCTTTTAAAGAGAGCCAGTTTATGTTAGTGTAGGAGCACTTTGCGTAGCTTGGAAGGCAGCAAAAGACAAGTTTGCTAGTTATCTACATCTAATCATGCGTGACATCCTGTATTAATTTGCAGATACATTTTGTGCTCAAATATGTGCTCGCCGGCACAAAACATTTTTTATGAGCCCCGGACACTATTCTAGTGAGAAGTTAGCACCACAGAAGGATAGATTGCTAGCATACGTGTCTGTTTTTAGATTTGAAAACAGATCAAGTTGACCAATCATGGGATCAGATTTGTTGTTGACAGCAAACATAAAATGGCTGGGAACAACTTGCCTTACCCAATCTTCCACCCTCATGTTTTTGTTAACCTCATTATCACCATAAATATTTGAGTAAATTTTTCTGAGGTAGACATGAAGATGATTTGAAACGTTGTCTTTCTTTAATCAAAAGGCATCTGAAAATAATAAACTGCACGATAAGATTGTTGAAATGAGTCACAGTCTGCAGAAAGCCGAGCTTGTCGCACAACAGGTGTGTTGAAAAGTCTTTGGAATTTGCCTATGATTTCTTGATTTTCTCGTTTTACCCTAAATTTCATTACCTCTTTTCCTACGCTAGCCTGCCTGTTTGATCCTATCATGCTTTTTATGTAGAAGCTCAACTTTCGAATTGTAAAATCGATCTCATGGCTATATTTGCGTTCATAAAATCCATTAATTTTGTGTTTAAGTTGTGAGTTTCTCTGAAGAAAGTCTAGATTATATTCGATAGATTTATCAGTTGGATTTTGTTGGGTTTTTTTGGGTTCCTAGCTGAGTAAAGATTATTGAATGAATTCGGAAGCAATTCTCTTTCGTCTCTACTTCAACCTGCAGATGGTAATATGATCTAACTATTTTATTAACAGTTGTCACCAGATTCGAATGATGCCGAATCTCTCAGGAAACTTCACAAAGAATATGATGAGATGAAATTGAAATTGTCAGAGGTAAATCTCTCTACTCTTTTGGTCAGTTTATTTTGTGTAGATTGTTAGAATATAGAAGGAAAACTGAAGATGGCATGGACCAGAGTGTCTATTGTTACTTTTTAAGGTACGCTTGCTACTGCTATAGAAGTGTAATAAAAGATAAAAGTAATGTTGCGATCTGGATAAAGAATCTTAATTGAAGAAGAGATGAAGCATGCGTGATCAATGGTACCTGCAGAGTAATCAATAGAGAAATTGATCAAACAGAATGTGAGAGTGATTTGACTATTTCATTGGCTCTTTCATCTGCTGTAATTTTATCATTTTAGCAAAACGCCCTTATCGGCAGATTCAGCGTTGAGAAAAAAGAAATTTTGGAACGAAATCATGATCGAGTGGAAAGTTTGGAACTAAAATTAGAGGAACAGAAACTAACGGTACGTGGAAAATTGTTGGCTGGGCATCATGTTTTGTAGATGTTTGTCAATTTTAAAGTTTGTTTGGGCATCCAAAACTATGATTGTCGCTGGGATTGGATTTTTTTAGCTAGATAGGCTTTTTGGCGGCTTGCGGTCACCTTAATTGACAGTGTCAGCATATGTGAGGTCACACATCCACTCTGTGAATTTTTTCACGATAGAAAACATTTATACTAGAATTTACTTTTTCACAAGGGATTAGATGATCTTCTGCAAGTCATTGTTGTCCCATCATAATACCACTAGGTGGGTATCTATTGAGTAACCCAGTATTTCTCTGGGTTTTCCGATGGAATTTCCCTTCATGTTTTTAATACCATGGCGATTGTTATGCGATACCGACTGTGTACAGAACTAGAGCTGTTTTAGCAAGTTAAGTAAAACTTTCTCAAGCCATTGTTTGTGTTTTAAATCTTCCATCCGTCATAATACACTCGTCTGCAAACATTTGCCGCCAAATGCTAACATTGCTTTAGACGTGAAGTAAACACATGTATCGTAGCTCTAAGCTATTCTTTGCTTTTGCAAAGCTTTTGTTTCCTCGGTACTTTATACCGGACTGTTGTTGCAGATAGAAAGCACACCACAAGATTATCGGTAGTTTATTACGATTTGGATAAGTAGCCTTTTGGGGCCAAAATGTTGCTTGTCCATACAGAACATAGCTATTAACTGGACATCTTTGCTAACAGTTATATGCAACATGCATATATAGAAACAACTGCTTTTGCCTTGCTTATCGCCAGATCCATCCAATTCATTTGTACCCAATGCTTGTTTTCGAAAACCTGGCATAAGGTTGATAAACCGGCAGGTAAGTACCAACCAATGTCAAATCCTGTGCCAATTAGAACATCAATGTAACCATATTTGTATTGTGACTCTTCGAAGGATCTTCCTGTTGTATATGAAAGCCTTTGTCAAAACTGAGGGTCTTTTGTCCTGGGAATATCCCTGTCCGAAATGCAAAGGATGAATTATGCAAAGGAATAGATATAATAGAAAGGAATGGAAAAATTTCTAGTGCATGTTTCTAAACGTCTTATGAACATGAAAACTGAGACCAGTATGGTTATTGTGTAAATTTCAATAAATTAAATGATTTCTGTTTTTTGTTGCGAATGATTTTGTACATATCTTTTGGTTCTTTATTTCCTTTTTTGCATCACGATAGCTGTGCTCATTTTGCAGTTCTATTGTCCATTTTGTACATTCCTCGAAATTTTCAAAGAAATAAGTTTGGAAACTGTTAGCGATTTCCGAGTAATCGAACATAGCTATACATTGACGAATTTTTACCTCAGAACTTCCCTAAAAATTTGTCAAATAATTTTATGTGAGTCTTCTGATTTGCCAGTTTTGTTGAGGACTTAGATATTGTTGGAGATATCTTGCCCATAGCGAATCATCATTTGTATCACTGTCATTTGGAGGACATTAATAGTTCTTGGCAATTTGTTCTTTCTGGATTCCTTGCTGTTATTCTTGTCATAACAATATGTGATATATCTCCCTTTTTGGCAAAGAGCCTGGCCAGTTCTTGTTATTTAATGTGGTTTATCCTGTTCGGATCATTACACTATAATTCTGTAGCAGAAATACAACCTTGTGTATTGTTTTGCATCTGCTGACTAAAAATAGCAGGTGTTGTATTAAAGCTTTATCAGTTTTTAATATATATCTTAGTCATTGGTAAATCTCTTTAAGGTAGTGCATTGGCTGTGCGGTGCCTTTGTATTTTCCCAGACTTGTATATGTATTCAAGGATGGAATTTCGTCCTTCATATGTCAAATCTTGAATGCCACGGTGGAACTCTGGCATCCGAATACTTTAAAATGCAAAACCACAGGAAATCGTTTTATTGGACTCCCTTTCTTGCAGTGTAGCCATGCGGCCTATCCTACTTAATCTGTTTATACCAGGATTATGTTAATTTTTCAATTCAGTGATTTAGTATTTTCCCACGGTAAGGCTATTGTATTGGGCAATTGCATTTATATATATCCACATGAGAGTGCATCATTCATTTCTCTTTTAGTACATTCTTGCCACCGTTTTTCTTCTTGGTTGTGTCCCAGGAAGTTTGATATTCATGTTGGTCTGCTGCCAGGATGGTTAGATTGAGGTGCATGGAGCTATTGTTTTAGGCCATTTTCAGTGGCATAGCTTCATGATGATAGTTTTGCAAAGGATTTTAGTGATGATGATACTGATGATGACGATGGTGATGATGATGATGATGATGATGATGATGATGATGATGATGATGATGATGATGATGATGATGATGATGATGATGATGATGATGCTGATGATGACGATGATGATGATAATGATGATGATGACGATGATGATGATGATGGTGGTGATGAGACAATGATGATGATGATGATGATGATGATGATGATGATGATGATGATGATGATGATGATGATGATGATGATGATGATGATGATGATGATGATGATGATGATGATGATGATGATGATGATGATGATGATGATGATGATGATGATGATGATGATGATGATGATGATGATGATGATGATGATGATTTTACGGTAAATGTGCCAGCCGTGCTAGAAGCTTCGAATTCTAATTTTACCTCTTTCTGCGAATGAAACTCAAGATACCTAAGTGGAAGAGGGCGTGGCACCGTAGTCACACCTTGTGCTCACAGATCCTTGACAAACTTTGCAGGACAAACTTCGCACTTAAATGGTGTCTGGCTTGTTAACTGCAAAGGAAATACACTTTTGTTCTTCTATCATATTATAATCTACAAAACTACAAATACATTTTAAACTATACCGATCAAAGTGGAAAAAAATCACCAGGTCATCGAGTTTCCACTTTGACGAGCACTTACAATATCAATTAGCTATACCTATAAAGAAAAGGTACGAATATCCGAAGAACAGAATACAAGAGAAACTGCTGTATTGATCTCCTTTAATTTCTTGTTTGCAATAAAGAGGATTGTTTCTTTTATACTCATTTTATTTGCATTCATATCTAAATCTGAACTTCTAAAAAGGAGTAGATTACAAAGTGACTTGGGGTTCATGTCGGATACGTTTAAATTAGTTATACTTTCGAGTTGACCAGAAAGACCTGTCCGTAATGAGTCGTACAAATAGACTTCGGGGTGCTGATTGGGTATAAAGCAGCAACTTGTATTTCGACTGATGCAAGAGGTTTCTGACTGCCAAGAGATCCCAATATTCTTGCAACAGTCAGTCGTTTACTTCTATTAAAGTGACAAAGCCTTGCTACAGTCTTTTGTGTTACAGCCTGTGCTTCTCTGTCATGGTTTATTTCAATTATCTGACATACCACTTTGTTCTTATTTAGATTGAAAAATACCAGAGGGATGCTGAAGAGCTTCAGGAACGGTGCAAGAATTCAGAAGACCTTGTCTCTAAACTTCAAAATCAAATCTGTGAGTTCCTCGAAGATTTTCTCTTTTTTGTAAATTGTCACCAAGCGTCAGTGAAAGATCTGACTTTGCAATTTTGTAGCAAATTGAGTGCCACAGCAGAGTGTATGTATTCTCCCGCACCAATTTTCGTCTATTTGTGTCCTATTTTTCTACCAGATTCCAGAATAGAATTTATTGCATTAGAAAGCTTTATTTTTGCTGTGTCCTTACGCCTCGGAACACGCCGGGTGCATGTCTGAGTCATCTATCGTAAGATATGTATGTTTCTTTTGACCCGCTCTTATTCCTTGAGAAGCAATGATTTGCTGAATACTTACCAATACAATTTTCTTTAGTCAAAATTTGATAGTCACTATATACTATTTTAGTTTGATAAGCTGTTTTTTGTGACAATATTTAATGCGGTGACAGTTAGGACTGGTATTCTGGCTGCTTTCTTAAAAAACCAAGTCTCGTCTGTTGGCATTTGCACAGACCCTCTATTCACTTAGGAAGTATAGTAGTGCAGTTAATTATGCAAATAAAGCGAATTTCATTGCCTAAGCACGAAGCCAAGATTCTTAAACCTAAAACCCAATGCACACTTCCACACGCTGTAAAGTAGTGCACCACTCTTTGCTTGGAAATTTCATATCAGAATTCGGTCCATTATTGTCTAGAAATTTGCGCTCAATATGGCTTTCATTCACAAACAATGAATCTGCAATAGAATTTGCCAAAACAATTGAGAACATATTCAAGTTCTTATCTCCTGAAGTACATTTATTGTGCCTTAGCAGATTTCCTATTTGCTAGCAGATTTCAATTGTGACTACCTATGAAAAACCAGTACCACTTAATGCTGTTTAACTAGGGGGAATTACGTTTCTCCTACTCATCTGCAGTGGTCATTCACTCTCTACAACAGTCATATACTGTGTAGCCAAAAGACGTAAGCTTTCTCCTACTCGTCGAGAACGTCCATTAGCTGTTTACATATGTTTTGCTTGTATGTACGCAGTATTGATGATATCCTGTCTCATCCAACGCACAAAGATAACATCTTCCTCATTGATTGTTTGAATACCGTCCTGAAGGGAAAATGGATTGTCTCTGTCAATATTTTGCTATAAATTACAGGTTTTAAATTGCTTTTGTTTTACCCGTTGATGGTGCATTAAGATGATAGCAAGAATCAGTGAAGACATTAGCAATAAGTGTTTTCGTCTCGCATAGGAATACTTTATTTGTCTGGGCCTTACCTAGGACATTTAGGGCATTGAAATTTTGGTCTGGATGTCTAGACACCCTCACACACTGTCGGCCCATATGCTTCCTGATCTTACTTAACCTTTGTTTTCTAGCATACTTATCGAAACAGTATCATTTATTATCATTTGCTTATTTGTTGCAAAATGTAACTGTTTTCCAACCTCACGTTTAGCTGAGATGCTCGATAAAGAGGCGATGCAACAGACAACAGCCACTCATGTTGCTGCCAATGAAATCGAGAAATTAACCAATGAGCGAGCAGATTTTGAACGAGAGTTAGATATCCAGGTAGGACAGTTGTATATTGTAACTATGCTGCTCCTGTTTCTTCTCTTCAAACGAATCTGATTCAATCATTCTATCAATCCAGATGTATGTAAAATCTCTGCAAATGATAAAAACTTCTTCATAGGATGTTAGATTTGCCAAGAAGTCAGAATTTTTAGAGCCACATTACTTTTTGTTTTAATTATACTTCTTCTTTTCCTCTCTGGTGATCAGTCCTGTGTTTTGTCAAGAAGTCAGAATTTTAGAACCTTATTACTTTTTGTTTTAATTATACTTCTTCTTTCCCTCTCTGGTGATCAGTCCTGTTTTTTGTCAAGAAGTCAGAATTTTTAGAACCACGTTGCTTTTTGTTTTTTACATCTTCTTTCCTTTTTTGATGATTAGTCCCCTGTTGACCCATTGTAATATCTTGACAGGACTTTCTGTCTGTCTGGTGTGTTATTCGCAAAATGTATCCAATAGTTCTCTCATAGAAATAACTTTTCCATGTTGTAGAGGAAATAAAAGAAAGTCTACAAATGTCAAGAATTTAATAGAAGAGATTATGTAAAATTGTTATTTTGGCATACCCTTCCACCTTATATATCGTATCTAAATTTCTCCTTGCATTGATTGTGCACGATGTAGGTACCTGAACTGTGCCCCTTGTTGAATTTAGTTATTGAACCATTTGGCTCGTTAGTTTTTGGGTAAATATTGTCTTCGCTTCATTTCAGGTTAATGAGAATAGACGTCTTGGCAAGTACGTAGATACTGAATTTTTATATGTAATTAACTCTTATATGCATGAGCCCTGATTCACTGTAATCAATGTTTTAGGTTTTTATGCTTATATAAACAGAACTGAATTTAGCTCGGAGATGACCTTTTTCATGAGTTCAGCTGAGGATCATAGAATCAATTTCCCACACCCCTCCTCCTCTAGATCTTTTCTGGAGTTGTCAACCACATCTAAGCTTAGAAGAAAATGGCAGATCATGAATTTCTACTGAACGAAAAATCTCGATGATTTGGTTACAGTCTTCTCCTTTTGAAAAATCCTTCTGAATTTCCTCTCGCATTAGTTGGATTATCACTCTCGACCTGGCGTTGAATGAAAAACTAATGGAATGAATGTTCTGCCAATGAATTTCCTTGCATATGTATTGCTTCTTTGAAGCTGACAAGTTTGTAAAAAGCTGACGTCATACAATGATAATTTTGGAAATTCTGGTTAGAACATGTAATCCGTGGATGTTTTACATAAATCCCAACTCTGCGAATGAGTGGTAGAGAGGTAGCTACCGTAGGACCCTTTTTTGACCTTATTCTAGAGTCATGTTCTTTAATGATTTAGATAGCAACACATGATGTCTATACCAACGTTCACACGTTATTCTTCATAGAAGGACCTTTTTTTATCACCTCTTTCTTTAGGATTGTTTTGTTAACATTCCTAGCACCGGAGAAGGTATTTTCTAATGTTGTTTCATTGGTTCTCCATCATACTATAAAATAAACTGGAATATTATTTTACAGACTAGTTTTGGATCAAGATGAACGTATTCAAGAACTCGAATCAGCTATTGCTAGACTTGGCGAGGATGCAGTTGATCGAGTGTCACTGTTAGAGGACATGCAGAGTGATAAGGAGACTATTAGCCGGGCAATGCAGCAGAATAAATCGTTGAAGGATCAGCTCGAGCAGCTGGAAAAAGGCTTTGTAAAAACAGTATGTGCACACTTTTATTGTCTGCAATGATTTCTTCTTACTCTACTATCAAGCATGCTTAGGTCTTCGTATAGAGAAATCTTCTATGTATGTTTCGATGCGAATATTTGATGAACTGCAGAGTATTAGCTACGAATTATTGCTTGCTGTTTTGGGGCCTGAATTTTATAGCAATATTCTTTTGTTCATATAAGGTTTGGTTCATTTGTTTTTTCCCCACTATGCTAGCTTGCCTTCAATGCGACTATTGTATGTTCTTCCTTAGTCTTAAGGGAAAACTTAGCATGTTTCGTCTATATGTTGACAGTTGTTGAAGTAGAGATTCATCTGGAGCCGCAATTGCTTTTATAGAGTACACGTTTTTTTTATAGAAAAATTCTCCCATCAACCCGGATATTTTTTGATATTTTGTTAGATCTAGCCCTAAATGTTTCTTAAGTGTTTCTTAAATTTCTAAAAGTCTCGTATAACAACAAGGCAACCGTGAGACGAGAAATAGAAGTTTGGGTAAAAAACATATGAGACACGGATGGTATAAAAATTTTCGCGCAAAAACAGACTTTCAAGTTTATTTTTGAAACTCAACCTGCCTGTGTTTCTTAAATGTTTCTTAAATTTTGGCTGATTTGAGCCTCATATTACTTAGAGACTTGTTTCTTGTAAGGAAGATGTATATACCTTTTAAGGCAGATGTTTTGGGTGATAGTAAATGAGATTATGAAATCGATGGGAGTTTCATTTTTTGTGCAGCTTCCTTTGTACTCAAGTGTATTTAATTTGGTTTGTATTATTGGAGTACCAAGTCAAAACATGTTTTGTAACCGGATGGTTTTTTTATAGACAAATGTGAATGCGGAATTGACGACAAATTTGCAAAGAGAGCAACATCTAAATGCTGAACTGGCAAGTAAAGTTGGTGAAATCGGAGTGGAGCTTGAAGAGAAAAGAGCAGATGTATGTACAGTTGTACTTTCAAGCAACGAGTCATAGTCTACAGTCGTTGATAGTTAACATTTCACTTGCATTAAGTATTTGGTTTGTTTGTTGCCTTACGATTGCGTTTGTGAACATTAATAAGGATTTGATCAGAAGTTAATTCTACTGTTGCTTTACTTCCCCTTCTATTTTCAGCAAACCTAGCATCTACTTATCCTCTTTGAGTAAACCTGCAAATGGCTACTTTTCTTACAGTTATGTTGTATCAAGCATAGCCGCCGAATATTTGAAAGCTCTGATCAGGTCTATTTTCTCCCAACCTAGTTGACCAATCATCATGCAAAATGGACCTAAATTCAGCTGTGTACCGCATGTGTGGTCAAAGTCCTGCCTGATGATTGGTCAATTAGGTTGGAAGAAAATAGATCTGATCAGAGCTCTCAAGCATTTGGCAGCTATTCTGTTATATCTTAGGTATTTAAGGCACTCGTCGCGCCCTAAAGAATCCTCCATATTTACTCCCGTTTGTTTACTCTTGTAAGATTAATCCAGGTTTTTCTTTATCAGTTACTGTCAAGAACTTGCGAGCTGTTAGGGTGCTGCTTTTTTTCGAGCTAATTCTACATTCCAACACATTCACTATTTGTTTATGTTTTAGCTGCTGCGAAAAGAAACAGTTATTACACAGTGTCAAAATGAAATGAACGACTTAAAATCCATGCTCTCTGTAAAAGTAAGTTAATTGGTATTTTGTTATGCAATATCAATAATTTTTTTTGCAGAATGATCATATAAAAACTATTGTAATTTCTAATAGAACTGTTTTCCTACGACCATCGTTATAGCTACTGCGAGCTTGTATCCTATTTATGAATAGGGGTTGAACTATTCACTGAAGTCACGGTCAGGGTGACATTTTATTCAACCCTTTTTGTACCAGATGCGGTTTTCATTTCATTTAAACATTTTTATCCTGGAACACAATTCAGTTAAGCTAAAAGACTACTTTATAACATTCCCACCAAAAGAAAACAACATACAAAAATAGTTAATAGACCTGAACATAAAAATATAAAACTATTTAAACTATAAAAATATAAAACTATTTACAATGACTTAATGTAGTAAAGTTACTAAGTGCGAGGAAAAAGTCATAAGCAAGATTAAAATGCAAATGAATTTTCCTTGAATGTTCACAGTTCAGAAGTTTTAGCTTCGTTTTGAATGATTGAATCGAAGGGGCTAATTTCACTTCAGAGTTTAGTCTTCTCCATTCGCTGACTCCTCGAGCGTCTAGTATTCATACAGACATTGCTTTTTTGTGACTGGAATTTCTGCACTGGAAGCTAGAGAGCAACCTTTGGATTGGACGCAATTCTATCTTGCATGTAAACTTGGCTAAAAATTCCTAACCGCTTGGTTATCATTGTGTTTTAAATGACGCAATGCGTTTTCACTACCTCTAGGAAACTGAGGTTGATATAGAGAAGAATAATTTACAGTCCAGAATGCAAAAATTGCAGGCAGAGCTAGATTTGCAGGTATGCCAGGAAATTTTTTGTGACATATCATATCGCAAAATATTCATTATTAGAAGATGTTGATGATCTTTCTAGTGCTGATTTACCCATAAACAGTTTTATTGCTCATACTATTCTTCTTTCCTACTGAACTTCTGGTAGATGTTTAGTATGGCTCTTTTTGATCATTTTGCAATTGGTTATTACTGACAGGGGCATTTACTGCAACCGCACCCAACAACTATCCATAGTCATACCGCAGTTGCATTTCAAATTACTTTGCGTTAAAGCAAATTTGAGAGCTTTCCTGTAAATGCCTTGTTTAGAGCCTTTAAGACTTTATCTAAAGCTTTCAGGCCGATTTTTGTAGATATCTCAATGCTTTATCACAGATCCAGCAAAACGATAAGCTACGTCACCTTGAAGGGCAGCTGGAATTGACGGACAAATTACATACTGAATTACAATCTGCGCAGGTATAAACTATATTTGATCGGAAAATTAATGTTTACCCGGTTATAACCTTTTCAACGACCTAGTTCATTTTGTGAAGGAAGTTTTCGTTCTACGAATGATATTTTCAACTATAGAAATTTTTATTTTTGTCAAAAACAACGTATACTAACTCTAATGCTGATAGTATTCCCAACTTATATATCAAAACTCTAATTGGCTGTCATGGTTTTCAGATAAAGTTCCACATTGGTTATTTATTAGTCTTTTTGTCTGTAATTAATCATTGATTTTGTATTGGTTGGAGATATGTCGGTGTATCGATTTGTTACATAGCATGTCTGAGCACCGTTGTATTTAGCAGTTGTATAATTTTTGTCTAGGATGCAATCAACAGTTTATCATCGCAAAATTCTCAGCTTCGAGAAGCACTGGAAAGCTTCACCACATCACACGAAGCTAAGCATGCAGGTGTGTTTTTGGAGTTTGTCAGTGCACTTAGAGACATACTTTTCTACCATAGCTTCTTTCCTTTGTATCAACTAAGGAAGATTTCATGTTCCAGAGATCTGTGAAAATGCGCTGCAGGAACAGTAGATATTTCCAGTTTTTCTTTACTGTACCTACTAAGAAACCTTAAACTATGAAATAGAAATCATACAAAAGCATTTACTAGTAGTAAAGTGTAAATTCATAAATGGAATATTGTTCCTTTTTCACACCCAGATCATGCTGACTTTCCTGTTCAAGATATATCAAAGGGAAGTTTGGACAAGCTTGATCATTCAGAAGATAAGTCTATTGGAGTAGAAGTTACTGAGCATCCTCATACCGCTAAAGAAAAAGACAGTTATGAGGATGACAATGAGGATTCCGATCCAATGGAATATGATTCCTTGGAGCAGCCAGATGATTCAATTACCCAGGAAGTGGTACGTAGCTAGGTGTTTCATTTGAGTCATCAGTATATGACACTTTCATTTCATTTCATTTTTCATTCTTTATTCACGGTAACCCCGTCGGCAAAGCCCGTTTTTCAGGGGGCCGTGAAAAAAAATTTAAGTCTACAATTTACAGGTAAAATAGACTACAAACGAAAATAAATAATTTAATAACAACGCTAAGTTAAAGTTAAAATCGAAACATAATTATCATGCAAGCTTTATAGCCGATGTTTAAAAGCAAATAAAGAGGGCGCTTGCTTGACCTCAGGCTCAAGACTGTTCCACACATTTACACCACTTTTGGAGTTGTGAACCTATTTTCATAAGCTACTATTTACAATAGTCCAATACTTCTCCGATTATGTTACTATTTATGTTATCTATGACGACGGCAGAGCCATATTGAGTAGTAGCAGCTGATAGCAAGGAAAGGTCCTGCATTCTTTCAGTATCTATGACGAACTAAGTGACCCTATTAATATTGCCGTAAATATGTACAAGCGCCACCCAAGTATACAACTGATAAAGCAAAGGGTAACTGTCGGTGAAAAATTTTCTTTCCAGCAAGTTTCTTTGGAGGAGATATTGAGTCAGCTTAAGAACTTAGATCCGTCTAAAGCTTCTCCTTTTGGCAGCATACCTGTGAAAATATTAACTGAACATTCTGATTTGTTTGCTCCATTGGCACAACTCTTCATTAATGAGAGTATCGATACAAGCAAATTTCCAAAAGAACTAAAGAAGGGAGACATTACATCCCTCTTTAAGAATGATGATGCCTTTGCAAAAAAGAATTACAGGCCTATAACAGTATTGCCGGCTATATCCAAAGTTTACGAAAGAACATTTTCTGGTCAAATTGCTCATTACATGGAAAATGTCTTGTCTCCATATCTGTGCGCGTATCGTAAAGGCTATAACACCCAACATGCACTCCTTAGATTGATTGAAAAATGCAGATCTTTCCTAGATATGAAAGGGTTCGCAGGTGCAATTCTAATGGACCTTTCGAAGGCGTTTGATTGTCTGAATCACGAACTACTCATTGCAAAGCTTGAAGCTTACGGTTTCAGTAGATCTGCCCTAAAACTGGTTTATGATTATCTTTCGAATAGGAAACAGCGAGTTAAGGTCAATGGGTCATTCAGTTCCTGGCAGGAATCAATTAAAGGTGTACCGCAAGGCTCTGTTTTGGGACCCCTCTTATTCAATGTATTTATAAATGACCTTTTCTTTTTGGTGGAAGAGACTGACATTTGCAACTATGCTGATGACACGACTATCTATGTGTGCGGTCATGAACTAGAACATATTGTATCTAGCCTTGAAACAGACGCTCAGAAGCTCTCTAAGTGGTTTCTTGATAACTGTATGAAACTGAATCATGACAAATGTCATCTTTTGATTTTTGGAGAGAAAAACACTGACGTATCAGTGCAGATTGGTGCAACAACCATAACAGAATCTGGTGAAGAAAAACTTTTAGGTGTAACGCTGGACAAGAAGCTAGATTTCAAGAACCACGTAAACACACTTTGTAAAAAAGCTGGACAAAAAGTGCATGCACTTGCACGTATTTCAAACTATGTGGATGTTGAGAAACTGAGGACTATGATGAATGCGTTCGTTGTTTCTCAGTTTAGCTACTGTCCTCTTGTTTGGATGTTTCATGATAGGTCGGTTGATAAGAAAATAAACAAAATCCACGAAAGAGCTTTGAGAATCGCATACAAAGATAGTCGTTCAAATTTTGAGGAATTATTGACGAAAGCAAATGCAGTGTCCATTCACCACAAGAATTTACAGTTGCTTGCTACTGAAATTTTTAAAACTCAAAGGAATCTCAATCCAAGATTCATGAATCAAATCTTTGTGGAGAAAGATACTCCATACACCCTTCGTGGTGGCAGAAATATTTTGGCACCAAAACCAAACACCACAGGGTATGGTATCGAAAATGCACGTTTTCTTGGAGCGAAGATATGGCATACAATGCCATCTTCCTTAAAAGAGTCCCAGACATTGAACAGTTTCAAAAAAGACATTAGAAACCATCAGTTTGATTGCAACTGTAGACTTTGCAAACGATTTGTTAAAAACTTAGGATTTTTATGATGATTGTAACTAATATCCTCTTTATAGATAGATTTGTTATAAACATGTATTTAAGTTTGGTTGGCATTAATTAGCTAAGTAATTAGCTAGACGAGAAGCCAACGTTAAATAAAGAAATTATTATTATTATTATTATTATTATTATTTTATGTCTCAGCTTGAAGCACTGGCTGATCTCATTGCCGATTGTATTTCTCAAGGGAGCGAGTCATAACCTATGACCAAAGATCCCTTGCAGTCAGTCACCTTTAGTAATCAAGTACTTTCCTCAAAATCCTGGCTGTTCCTAGTATTGTTGTTTTCTGCAGTAGTTCTATGGCTATTGAGATGTCTAGCTTCTTTATCCATTCACCCAACTTCTTTGTTATACTTCCTAATGCTCCTACAATCACAGGTACAACTATTACATTTCTCAAGTTCCATATTCTCTTGATTTCCCTTTTCAAATCTTGATATTTCTCAACCTTTTCTTTTTCCTTGTGGCTAATTCTACTATCACCGGGTACAGCAATGTCAACGATAATGCACGTTCTGTCAAGTTTATTGATAATAACTATATCAGGTCTTCTTGCCTCAATCACATGATCACATTGAATGTTGACATCCCATAGCAGTTTTATCACATTGTCTTCCATTACAGCTTTAGGGGAATGCTCATACCACTTGTCTGTCAACTCAAAATTATATTTCTTGCATAGGTGCCAATGTATTAGCCTTGCAACATTATCATGCCTTCGTTTATATTCCTTTTGAGCCAACTTTTTGCATTCACTGACAATATGACAGACTGTTTCGCCTCTTTCTTCACATAGCCTACAAAGTGGTGACTCTATTGATTTGTCAATGTGATGCTTGATATACTTTGTTCGGAGAGCCTGTTCCTGCGCTGCACACAGAAGTGCCTCTGTTTGTATCTTCAAGCCAGCACTTCTTAGCCATTTCCATGTTTCCTTTGCATCAGTTGATTCTGGCATCTCCCTTATAAATTGACCATACATAACTTTCTCCTTCCATCCTTGTTGTCTTTCATACACTTGCAGTGTCTTGAATTCGTCACTTCTTCTTACATCATTAGTATCTATCACATCAGCAAATCTAACACCTTGAATCAATGATTCTTCAGAATTCTTTACATACCACCCCAAATTATTTTCTTCACTTCTAACACAACCCTCACAGCTAATCAACCCACGGCCTCCTTTCTCTCTGGTCAGATATAACCTGTCTGTATCACTCTTAGGGTGAAATGCGCCATACATGGTCATAATTTTCCTTGATTTCCTATCCAAGCTTTTCAATTCAGTAGCTGTCCATTTCAGGATACCTGCTCCATATCTCAATACTGGTACAGCCCACGTGTTAATCGCTAATATCTTATTCTTACCATTTAGCTTCGATTTCAATACCAACTTAAACCTTCTTTTGTATTCGCTTGTTAACTTGTCTTTCATATGCTTTTCTTTAAGCTTATCTAGTTCCACAATACCCAGATATTTATATCCATGTTCATCAATTTCTTTCATCAAATCTCCATTTGGAAGTGAAATCCCGTTTTGCTTCACAATTTTCCCTTTCTTTAATACCAACACCCCACACTTGCTTAATCCTAACTCCATACCTATATCAGTACTGAAAACATGAACAGTTTTCACTAATGAATCCATTTGGTTTCGATTCTTGGCAAATAATTTAAGATCATCCATAAAAAGGAGATGATTAACTTTGAATTCTTTGTCACCCCATTCATAACAAGCTGTCACTTTCCTCAATATCAATGTCAATGGAATCATACATATAATAAACAATAGTGGGGATAGACTGTCTCCCTGGAAAATTCCTCTCTTAATATGCACATCCCCTAACCTTTCACCAGATGATGTTAGTTCTAGCTTCCATGATTGCATACTGTCACTCAAGAATTCTCTAATATTCGTTGCTATTCCTACCATTTCCAGGCACTCACTAATCCAGCTATGAGGCACCAAGTCATATGCCTTTCTGTAATCGATCCACGCCAAAGATAAGTTAGTCTTTCTCCTTTTACAATCTGTCAGTACAGCCTTGTCAATCAACAGTTGGTCCTTAGTTCCACGACTCCCCTTCCTACAACCTTTCTGTTCATCAGGCAATATATTCTCCTTTTCTAAATATTTGTACACCTCTCCAGCAATCATACCTGTTAGTAACTTCCACATTAAAGGTAGACAGGATATAGGCCGATAATTATCAACTGCTCCTCCCTTAGTTGGATCTTTTTGAATTAGAACAGTTCTCCCATACGTCATCCATTCAGGTAGTCTGCTTACTCCACAAACAATTTCATTCAGCTGAGCTGCTATTCTTTCGTGCACTGATGTAAGATTCTTAATCCAATAACCTTGAACACCATCTCTTCCAGGGGTCTTCCAATTAGGGATCTTTCTACACTGATTTTTTACCATTTCTGTTGTGATCTCTACCTCCTCCATCCTTACATTGTTTTGCTGTCGTTTCAATTCGTTCAACCATTCAGCTTGTCTATTATGTTCTTTTCTGATACCCCAGATTTCACTCCAAAATTTCCTGCTTTCTTCAGCACCTGGAACGACATTTTGCCCCCTAGTTTCTCCGTTCAATTCATTCAGCACCTTCTTCCGATCAACTGCAAACATTCGATTCTGCCTATACTGAGTTATTCTCTCATTATATCTCTTTATCTTTGCGGCTTTTGCTAATAACCGTTGCTTTAATTCTTCTATTACTGTTTCTAGCCCTTTCCTATTTATTCTATATTTATCAGCTAAATTCTTCACGATTCTTTTCCCCTTTACTCCATTTTCACCCCTTTTCTCTCTTTCAAGGATGTTGACATCTTTCCTCAAGTTCTTTATATCTCCTTCTATACGCCGTTGCCACCATGGGATATGTCTCTTCCTCTGTTTAACTGTACTTAATCCTAGTTGTTTTGCTACCCAACAACTAGCTGCTTTGATAAGGTTATTAGTATGGGTAATACTTACGGTTACAATGTGTTTAATAGCTCCATTCACCTCTTGCGTTTTGTCACGTAATTTTTTCCTATCAACTTTTTTAAACATGATATACTTATCGTCTTCTTCTTGTGTTAATAATTCTTTTACTTCTTCAATAATCTGTAGCTCTTCGGGTGTAATTTCTACTTCCTCATTGACCTCAATTCTAACATCAGCTTCGTATCCCTCATTAATCTCACCCTCAACATCTAATCTTGGTAATACTTCTTCTCGCTCATCAATGCCATCAACTTCATCATGCTGCAACACTCTCCTTTTTATGCTCTCCAATTCAACGTCCGTTAACCAACCATTTTTCCTAATGGCTCTAGCCTGATCACACAGTCTTTGCTCAGTCGTGTTAAACACACCTCTTTCCTTCCATGCTCTGAACATCCTCTGCCGATAGCCCCTCTTTGGCACACCATTCTCGTCAAACGGTCTAGCACTATAAAAACATTCCATTACAACAATATTCATTTCTTTCGTCCACTTCATTCTAGCAGTCGCTTGATTACGACCGGGTCTGCGCTGCTCACCCACAGAACACCTGCCGGACGAGGCACCTTCACATGAAGTTCCAGTACCATTCACGTCGTTATTTTCATTTCTGATATGATTCATTTTCACTCAAAACGAGGTTTTGTGGTGATAAGGTGACACAACCACCGGTGTTTTTAATTGTGACACCATCACTAGGAGGGTTGCCAACCAAGGCTGAAGAGTTCCCCCTACCCATGAGACAGACTAGCCCCCGCCGGATGCCAACCCGGTATTTCGTAGTCTCGGGGAGAGCTAACAGGTACTACACCTTGCTCAAGAGTGACCTGGAGGTAATTGTGGCAAAGGGTAACCTCATTATCCCACGTCGAAACTCCACAACCGGATGCAGTTTTATGTCATTCCCAGGACAAATTATTATTATTATTATTTGTCCATCAAGTCCATCACAGATAAAGTTTTCTGGAATGTTCTAATGTGTTATGCTTTGAGAGCGGGTGACAACAAGTCACCAAGGGTCTCAAAGTTCCTTTCTTCTGATATCTAAATAGATAAAACTTTTCGCAATATCCTAGCTGAGCCAAGCAATGCTGTTTTTTGGATAACATCTATCGCAATCTTTACTCCCAACTTTTTAATATGCTTTTCAAACTTGTCAGATATAACTCCTAGTGCTCCAATCACTACAGGTACTACTGTTGCACTTCTCATTTGCCATACATGTCCAATCTCTTCCCTCAAGTACTGATACTTTTCCATTTTTTCAAGTTCTTTTTCTTTTACTCGTGAATCTCCAGGTACCGCAATGTCTATTATTTTGACCTCTTTATTTATTTTATCTACCAACACAATGTCCGGTCGTCTTGCCTCAATCATTCTATCACATTGGATCGTAAAATCCCATAAGAGCTTATAATTCTCATTTTCAATTATTGCTTCAGGTTGCTGATTATACCATCTATCAGCTCTCTCAAACCCTCCTTTGATACAGAGCTGCCAATGAATGTATCGTGCCACATTATCATGCCTTCTCTTATACCCTCGTTGGGCCAACTTACTACACTCACTAACTAGATGACTAATAGTTTCCGCTTTTTCCCCGCACATTCTACATATAGGAGACTCAGAACTCTTATCAATATAGAACTTTGTATAATTTGTTCTTAAAGCTTGTTCTTGAGCACTGCAGATCAATGCCTCTGTACACCCCTTCATATCTCCTTTTGCAATCCAATGCCATGACCTATCCCAATCCACCCCCTCTTTGTCCCTCAAAAACTGTCCATGCATTATTTTCTGCTTCCATTCGTCTTCTCTTTTCTGGCTATGAAACCTTTTATACTCATTTGGTTCAACTGCTTCAGCAACATTAACTATATCTGAATCCCCGACCTTTCTCAAAAGTACCTCTCTACTGTTCAATACGTACCAACTCAAACTATTTTCCTCTCCCCTTACATTATTATTATTATTATTATTATTATTATGTATTCAGTTAGCATTTGCTCAGGCTGGTTGAATTGCCGTTACTACATCTGTTAGGCGGGTTATAACAAATAACTAAGGGCTAACAGGAAATACTTTGTTCATAATTCTAACACCCTTCTCAGGATACTAGCTGTTCCCAACAAGGCAGTCTTCTGTATAGCTCCAACATTACTCGGTAATTCCAATTTTTCCATCCAGTTGTCAAACTCTTTTGTTACACTTCCCAGGGCACCTATAACAACAGGAACAACTTTAACATTTTTCAATTGCCACAGTCTTCCAATTTCCCTCCGTAGTTCTTGGTATTTCTCAACTTTTTCTCTTTCTTTTTCATGTACTCGTCCATCAGCAGGTACTGCTATATCTACAATTATTCCATTTTGTCTTCTCTTGTCTATTATAACAATATCTGGGCGCCTTGCCTCTATTACATGATCGCACTGTATATTTATATCCCATAACAGCTTTACATCGTTATTCTCTGCTGTCCCATCTGGGTTATGATCATACCACCTTTCCTTCCGGTCTAATGCATGCTTCCTACACAGCTCCCAATGAATTCTCTTTGCTACATTATCATGGCGCCTCTTGTATTCTTTTTGGGCTAACTTTTCACATTCGCTTATTATGTGCTGCACACTTTCTCCTCTTTTACCACACATTCTACAAAGGGGGTTTTCTATGCTTCTATCAATGTGGTGTTTTACGTAATTTGTTCTGATAGCTTGTTCTTGCGCAGCACACAACAATGCCTCTGTCTCTACCTTGAGATCACTTCGGATTAACCAATCCCATGTTTTGTTCTTGTCAACTTTCTCTGGCATTTCTCTCACAAACTGTCCATACATCCTTTTCTCTGTCCATTTCTGTTTAAGCTCCTGGGTTCTTTGTCTTCTGAAGTCCATTTTATTCATAATACCTTCTGTCTCAATCGTTTCTGATGCACAAACTCCCTTAATTAACATTTCTGTAGAATTCAACACGTAAAATCCTAAACTGTTCTCCTCTGCTCTAACACAGTGTTCTATGCTGATCAATCCTCTGCCACCATCATGTCTTTTCAAATATAGTCTGTCTACATCACTCTTGGGATGAAATGCTCCATACATTGTCATAAGTTTTCTTGTTCCTCTGTCTAAACATTTTAGTTCACGATCTTTCCAATCCAGTATTCCAGCCCCGTATCTTATGACAGCTACTGCCCATGTGTTCATTGCTGTAATTTTATTCCTACCATTCAACTTTGACCTAAGAATAAGTCTCAGCCTTCTCTTATATTCCCTTGTAATTTTATCTTTCATTTCATCTTCCTTAATCTTATCAAGCTCGACAATACCTAGATATGTATATCCTTCCTGTTCAACTTCCCTCATTACTTCACCACTGGGAAGGTCGATCCCCTCACTTCGGACAACTTTTCCTCTCTTCAGCGTAAGAATGCCACACTTTCTAAGACCAAATTCCATTCCAATATCTCCACTACAAATATTGACTGTGTTTACAAGTGAATCTATTTGATCTTCATTCTTGCCAAACAACTTTAGATCATCCATGAAGAAAAGATGGTTTATCTTGTACTCCTTCTTACCCCATTCATAACATGCAGTTACTTTCCTAAGAACTAAAGAGATTGGAATCACACTTAATACAAACAACAAAGGTGACAAACTATCACCCTGGAATATCCCTCTCTTTACGTCAACATCACCCAGGACTTCTCCACTAGATGTTAAAGATAGCTTCCACTGATTCATACTTCTTTCTAGAAAGGTTCTAACATTCTCTGCCACCCCAAACATTTCCATACACTCACAAATCCAACTATGCGGAACAAAGTCGTATGCTTTCTTGTAATCTATCCAAGACATCGCTAAATTAGTATGTCGTTTCTTACAATCTCTCAATACTGTCTTATCAATTAACAACTGATCTTTTGTTCCACGACTCCCACGCTTACACCCTTTCTGTTCTTCCGGTAGAAGATTCTCTCTTTCCAAATAGGTATACATCTCTTCTGCTATAATTCCCGTTAGAAGTTTCCACATCATAGGCAGGCATGTGATAGGGCGATAATTTTCCACTGCATTACCTTTTCCAGGGTCTTTTTGGCATAACACTGTACGACCATATGTCATCCATGAAGGCAAATCATCTTTAAACTCTAATATCCTATTCAGTTGGTAAACAATTCTCATGTGAAGGCTAGTGAGGTACTTAATCCAATATCCTTGTACCCCGTCTTTACCTGGTGCTTTCCAATTTGGAATCTTTTGACACTGCTTTCTCACATTCTCAACACTGACCTTCACTGGTTCCTGAAAGTGATCTCTGTTTCTCTCATTCTGTAGGCACCGTAGCCATGCAGCTTCTCTATTGTGCTCCTTTTTAACACTCCAAATATCACTCCAGAATCTCCTACTCTCATCTGCATCTGGTACATTGTGCGAAAACTTTCTCCCTCCATTCAATTCACTGTATAGCTTCTTCTGATCAATATGAAACAACCTATTCTGTTTAAATTGAGTGATTCTCTGCTCATATCTTTGAACTTTTGCACTCTTTGCAATCATCCTCTGCTTTAGTTCCTCTACCACAGTTTTAAATCCTTTTCGTTTTACGCCATATTTCTCTTCCAGATCTTTTAGTTTTCCTTTCTTCTTTGCTTCAAGTTTACCTCTCTGGCCTCTCTCCATAAAGTTTACTTCCCGCCTCAGTCTCTTGATATCCCCCTCTATTCTACGTTTCCACCTGGGTACATATTTCTCCCTAATTGTAAATTTCTTCAAACCTAGCTGTTCCGCAACCCAAATACCTGCAGCCTTAATGAGATCATTTGTTTGTGTTATATTGCTAGTTTTCACAAACTGAAGTACTCCATTAACTTTTTCAGTTTTAGTTCTTAACGTTTTCCTATCAACTTTCTTAAACATTATTCCTTCGGCTGTTCTTCCTTCTGCCATTATTTGCTTTAGCTGATCAACTATCATTCTTTGTTCTTGGTCTAATTCATCATTGATTAATTCATCTTCATTCATATCTTGTCCTCCTTCATCAGTGACCTCTGCCTGATTACCATTGTTGACCTCTTGGCCATTCCTGGCCCCTACTTCCTCGCCCGGAATTCCAAATTGACATTCTTCCTCACAACAAGCAGCGTCATTTTGAACCTCATCTTCAATTTTCCTTTTAATCATTTCTAACTCAATATCTGATAGCCAACCGTTCTTTCTGATGGTTCTCGCTTGGTCACAAATCCGCTGCTCCGTTGAATCAAACATGCCCCTTAGTTTCCATTCTTTAAACATTCGTTGTCTATAGCCTCTGATAGGTCTCTCATTTTCATCAAACGGTTTACTCCTGTAAAAGCATTCCATCACTACCTTGTTTACTTCTTTACTCCATCTCATTCTAGCAGTAGCAGGATAACGACCGGGTCCTCGCTGCTCACCCAAGGAACACCTGCCGGACGAGGAGCCTTCACGTAATGATCCAGCCCCATTAACGTCGTTATTCGATAAACTATTATTAGACATTCAGCACTCATATAGAGGTTCTAGTGAATTTAAGGTTGCACTACCACCAGTGTTTTTATCGAGACACCATCTCTAGGAGGGTTGCCAACCAAGGCTGAAGAGTCCCTCCCACCCATAAAACAGACTAGCCCCCGCCGGATGCCAACCCGGTATTTCTTAGCCTCGGGGAGAGCTGACAGGTACTACACCTTGCTCAAGGGTGACCTGGAGGTAATTGTGGCAAAGGGTAACCTCATTATCCCACGTCTAAACTCCACAACCGGATGCAGTTTTATGTCATACCCAGGACAAATTATTATTATTATTATTATTATTATTATTATTATTATTATTATTATTATTATTATTATTATTATTATTATTATGAAGACATCGAGAATGATAAGTTTAGACTAGGAAGCGCCTCGTAGAAAGATTGAGACCCAACTTTGTCTTGAAAGCCAAGTAATTATTTTATCTCTGATACGGCAGCTATTATATAGCTGAAAATAGTGTATTACCCTTAACTATCTGAATTTGTAGTCTCCTAATGATAAGTGTTGTGTTTCTTGGCAGCTGTATTCGTATCGCAACGCAATAGGCCAGTTGGAGGCTGATCGGGACGAACTGTATGAACTTCTACAAAGGGAGCGGCAAGAGTCGGGACAGGAAATGCAAAGAGTGAAGGAGCACATGGAGCTGCAACTGCAACAGCAACTGAAGCAGCAGCTTCGACATGTGCAAGAACATTTTCACCAGCAGATCCACGATCAGCAGTTGAAACTGCAGACAATGCAGCAAACTATAGACGAATATAAACACAAAGAGGACCTTATTCAAGCTGATATAAATGATAACGGAATTAACTATGAGACATTAAAAGTAGCATTTCAGCAACTTCAGGTAATGACAGCTGGAAGTTTTAGACTTTCATTTGACATTCCGGAGGGAGGGGGGAGAATTTTCTTATTATTTTCCCTGTGTTTCTGCTAGAAGATGCCCCCATCTCCCAATTATATTGAATAATATATATAATTAAACATCTTCCTTTGATTTTCTCTCACATTTTAGAATCGTTTTAAAGATTTAATGGAGGAAAAAATATCATTATCAGACAAGCTTCAGGAGATGGAGCACAGCAATTTGCAGCTGGCCTCTGAAACAGAAACTATCGGTAAGATGTTTTTTGGATTTAAATCACAATATGGTTGAAATAGTTTATTGTGCCTTCGATGTTACGTGTAACGTCCGGTGTTTGATCAGCTGGGCATAAATACTTTTCTGTGTTCTGTGGGGGTATTTAGTCAGTAGGATTTGCTGCAGAAGTCACAGCAGAAAAGTATAAACACGACTTAAAGAGACATTGCTCTCTTATTAAGTCAAGGCACGTCGCTGCAAATTGAAATGAATGGAGAAACAGAGAGGCCGAACCCCAGTTGGTATCTTGAAATGGTTATTGATATCATGGAATGGGATTTGGCCTCCGAATATGCAGTACGTTTGTGTATATCAAAGCTGCAATCTTCCTTTCATGTCTTTGTTTTGGTGTGAGATAAATTATGATGATTATTGAATACGTATCTTTTTCATTATCAATTAACTTGTTGTTCAGACCAGCTTTCAGTGCGCCTATGTGAATCTTAGTGCGAGAAACCAGTCCATGGCCACCTCACAACCATCGTTAAGCGTTTGATACTATTAGCAATTGCCGTCAAAAATTGTTATCTTTTGCCACACAACCATGTTGTCCCGTTGAGTATTATATGTATAATCGTATTAGTTGAGTACTTATTGAATGTAATATAACCTTATTCTATGGAAACAGCTGATATGTACTGTATACCACGACGCCTTATGTTTGGATAATTCCGTGTAGATTAACTTTCTTTGTCCTGTCTAGGTTTTAGATAATCTATCATTAGAATTATTTGGTATAGCCTTGATCAGGCTGGCCTAGTCTTATTGTGGGGTTTCCTATCGGTCAAGTTGTGTAGATAGAGAGAATCATATATATTTTACTTCACTATTTTTTTAGGATTTTCCAAACCATTTACAAGACTTATTTTTATTCTAGGGGAATACATAAATCTTTACCGGACACAAAGGCTAGCGTTAAAGGATAGATTTTTGGAAAAGGACCGCCTAATATCACAACTGTCAAGTGAACATAGTAGGATGCAGGTATGTTGAATATTTTCGGTAGAGGCGAGGTATTCCCAGCGATGGGAACATATAACTCACTCATCTACAAGTTGTATTTGATATCAACTGAAGTTAGAACACGAATGGACACAATTTATGCGATAAAATCTTTCTCATATTTTTCTGCATGGTAAATGCACTTTCTTATCTATGTAAAGATGTCGACGTAGAAGGTCAGGGGTTGCAAGTTCAGACTCCCACTCGAATCAATCATTTTCTTGCACTTTCACTTTACAGTTCTTCACTATCTTAATAGGTAATCGTTGAGGTCCTAGTAGACGATTAGGAGTGGCCGTATCTATATGTGTGTTTGCATTGACTTGTCAACAATCCGATCTAAATTCTTGAAAAATATAGCAAAGACTGACAATAAATATGATTTGCTATCATGGTGTTTTCAATTAGACCAGTCACATATCTACACTTTAATAGCTAAGATCACTGCTTGTCAGTTTGCTCACTAAAGATTCAATCACAGATAGCCATGGAATGTCCTAAAGAAAGATTGTGCTTTCAAGATTAAGCTTACTATAGAAAAGTTAGAAGAGATTCAATAGGCAATTCTTGTCGAGGACGTTGAAGGATCAATCTATTTACTGACAACTAATTTCTGTTCCCTGGATTTATACATGGCCGCGTTGACTTAATTTTTTATCATCAGGACTTTTTAGGCCAATTTTATTTACGGAAATATTAATGAAATATGAGTAAGCTAGCATGGTTTTTGTTGTGATCGTCCTTGCTTTAAAATTTCATGGTCTTGCTATTAAAATCAATTTAATATTGCGGCTATGTAGTTTAGTCAAGTTGGTGCAACTGTTTATACATCTATATGGCTCTTTCTGTGTTTATGTGCACACGCAACTTTGTTTTTGAAGGGATCAAAGAAAACTAAACAGTTGGTTCATTTTTAGGCCAAAATATCACATCTGCAAGAGCTTGTCATGCAAACACTTTCGGATAAATCGAAAAGGGAAGAAGAAAACATACAGCTTCAAGAACTAGTGAATAAGAGGCTGGCAATCCAGTCAGGAAATGAGAAGGAGAAAGAAATTCCAAAATTTGAATTATCGAACGACTCTTTATATGATGAAACGATTTCATTTCCATCGGAAGAGGAAAGGACAGAACCCCGAAGTGAATCACATAACAGAATTCGAACTGAAAGTGAATCGAGTAGCACAAGCAATGATGATAGAACACAACAGATTATGCAGATATTTGATCAATTAAATGACACTGGAGAAGGCTATCAGAAGGGCTGGCTATCGCCTGCGATAAGACGTAGAGAATTCTCACCCTGTAAACATTGTTCAGGCCATACAGTGGTACTATAGAGTCGGTATAGCTAATATGACATGGCACTGCAGCCTGTACAGGCGAGATAATGAGATTTAGCCGAATACAATCACAGTAAAAACCCACATAGATGAAGCTAAAAAATTTTTAATGAGCCAGTTCATGTCCGTATGTGATGAGGTAATTCAATTAATTATGGTGCAGGTTCCTAGCCTATCACATCCCTCGATACAATGCCCATCACAGCTATGCATTTGTTGCTTTTGAAACATCTATGAAAGGGGCTGATTGACAACCAGTATGAATCTATTTCACTGTGGATTTAGAACGAAGCTTGCTCAATAACTACCTTGTTTTAATATCATGCTGAAAAGATTTTAAGTAATTGAAATCATAATGTACAACATCAGGATGTAGTTTTTTTAATAAATGAAACTTCATATGGGCGGATTTTTACTTCATTAGATATTTCCTAAACTCATTCATATCGATTCGTCAGATCTATTTGGTTGAAGGTCAACTCTTAAGCAATTTTAAGTGTCAGAGGCTTACACGTCATTGATTCTCAGATGCTAGCCCTAAGAACAGTCAAGAATCTTGTTATGAAATATTCCTAACTCAAGATGAGGTAGATATTTTAAAGGAGTTAAGCTTCACGAGGCCAATCTCGAATCATTCAGATGTTTTATGAGGATAAATATGTCGATAGGTATATTGTTGTCTTTGATATTGGGGTCCAACGTTTGTTATCGATGTTTTCTCTATCCTTTTTGCTAGAATCATCTAGATACAGTTTAAAAAAATAAAATAAAAAAAAAGATACAGTTTGTAGAAATCATTAGTGGTGAAGGTGACATCACCCAATTTGAGCACTACCCTAAAATATAGATTTTCAATTTCCTTCATAACGCTTTGCCCTTTACGATAAGTATCATCCAACCATGTTATTTTATGAAGGCGTTTCTCCTGGAGTTTTTGTATTATCTTTGAATACCATTTTGTGCCGAAGAATATCGAAGTCATTGCATTGACATATTATACATGGAAATCAGCTTCTCCTTCGGAGGGACCTTTTTGTTAAACTTGACACATCCTTGTATTTTTCTTTGCAATTGGACTTTGACTTAAAGATTTGCATATTTGCAAACAGTGCTGGCACCCTCTTTATTATAGGGACATGTTTAGACGCATCTTTCTATGCTCTCTTATATGTCTTTGTTCTGAAGTAATAGCATTAATTGTCTATATTGTTATAAGTAGGTAAATAAATTATTATCTCTGTGTCATCAATTCCTAGTAGTTTCTAGTTGAATTTTAAATCAAAGAAATTATTTCCCGCGCATTAGATAATATTCGCTCTTTGTTGAGCAGATAATTTTATCTAGAGATTTCTGAACTGCTTGATTAAGTGTGTGATCTAACTGATTAATATCGCACGGAATTTCAGCATTTTCTGAGTTCTCTCTCTTAATGCTGATAAGGCTGCTTGTTTTTTAGATTCTGGAAAGTTTTCAACAGCGCAATCAGGGCCTTTTTGAAAATAAAGCCAGATAGACTTTCGCCTTAATGAATGAACTAATGTACTGCATGACTTAGATCACTTGGAAGGCAGCCTGTAAAGATTTTCTTAACTGTCCAATTGATGTGAAGTTTTTTACAGAGCCGTTCCAATCTGTCAGAAGAGAATGGCGACGAGTCTACGATTTTGATGAAGTAACGAAAGGAGAGACCACACGTATATGGACACAAGCACATTGTATATGCAATAGTATGACGGGCCTTCCCCCCTCCTTTCGCCAGTCTCACCTCCTGTAATTTTCAGACACAATCTTACATGCGGGCATACATAAAACCGCATATCCCTCTCCTTTCACCTCTTGAAATTGTCAGACACAAGTTGACACGTCGGTAGAAACAGAGCTATTGATTCTTTTGCTGCTACTTATACTGACTTGTATGGCAATCTTTCTCGCAGGTTGTTAAGTTCATTGAATCTGCCCTTCTTTGGGGACTTCCATTATGAACCAGCTGAGGAGCGCTTGTGTTAGTAACCAGACCTGTTTTTTTCAGGTCTACGTCAGCCTTTGGGTCAGACCAGGTCCGCCACAGGTAACCACTTTTATCCAATCATAGATACCCCATGTAGGCCACGTGATGCCCTAAGTCTGCAAGTGCATTCCTTGCGAAATACACTATTGTCTAACGCAATAACATAATGGTAGGGGAGCGTCAGTCGAAGAAGTGGCTCTAGAATATATCACGGTACCTGGAATCATTGATGTTCTTCTATTCCTACCTTTAGCATACAATAGCTCACACTGGCTATGTAGGCCTATGTGATAGCAAGCGTCTGCAATATTTTCCATGTCTTGGAGAACCGTTTTGTCAATGTGGAATTCGAAGTTTCAAAACAGGGGGTGCAAATGGGTGAAATTAAAGCAGTTTTGTGTACCTGTTTAGTAGGACTTCTACTAATTGTCTTAAATGTTTGGTAAGTTTGATTTATAATTTATTGGAGGCAGACTTTACTTATTTAGTTGGACTTCATGTCGAAAACAAATGTACACTCTATGTTTTAGTTTCACTTCAAGATGGCGGTCATTGCAACACCATTGGGTGCTACAATCACTCAATCACTGGCCTCCACACTCTAGATTTGCTAAATACTTGTATGCCACTCTTTATATTTCGGGGTAAATAAGGCCTATTTCTTGTGAAAGTTCAATGTAGTCTGACATGAAGGAGAGCATTCGGTTAGCCCGGAGCCGGAGGGTATGAATACCAGATCACCCTATTTTGAATTGAGTAGTTTAGTTAGGTATAGAGTGTGTTTTGATTACATCTGCCATTCTGCTGCAGCATTTCAAGATCATATCACTTTCATCTTCTGTGCCCATGTCCAGCTTTCATTTTCCAGACAGAAAATCAACTCGACTTTTACAGTAATAGACTTTTCACACCCAGTTCTCTTCCTGTGACCCATCTCTCTAGAAGTAATAATGTAGCGCTTGGGGGCACATGATACAATCAGGATATGCAGCCACAAACAGTCAGTCCTAGCTTCATTATTTGTATATCATGTACAAGTATTTGTTATTTACATATATGACCATTTATGTATAATATATATATATATATATATATATATATATATATATATATATATATATATATATATATATATATATATATATATATATATATTGTAATATTTAAATGGTTTCACAGTATGTTGTTCATGTTGTTCATTACATGTTACTATTTTAGCCAAAATTATGCAGTAGAGGAAGCAAATGAGAATCAGCAGGAGCATGAAGTAAATGAACCAGAAAAGAAGGTGAGTGCTAAGTTTGATAGGTCATTGCCCTGTTACTGATTTAGTGACTTAAAAGACCATACCACAACAAATTTTAAACAAGAATCTTCTATTTCTACTTTATTTATTTAAGTGTGTGTGTGTGTGTGCGTGTGCATGTGCATGTGCGTGTGCGTGTGTCTTTGTCTGTATATGTGTGTCTGTGTGTATTTGTATTTGTATAAATGTATTATGTACTGTGTGTGTATGATATATTTCTTTTTGTGTGTAACAGTAGATGTTTCTTTCAGGATGGCATGAAATCAGATTCTCAAGAATTACTGTTGGATGATACCTTAGAAGAAGAAGAAGGCAGTAAACAAGATGGCCTTCTTCTGCCAACAATTGCTCCTGCAACTCCAGTTAGCTCATCCTTTATTTTAATTTCACCATCCAAAAGAGAAGAATCAATTCACCAGAGTATGACAGATGGATTTGAGTCTGTTCATTCTGAATTCATTACCAACAGAAAAAGGTTGGCAGATGTTAATTTTTATGCAATTAATTTTTATCTAATAATTTTTTTAAACTTCTTTTCATTCATGAGTAATTTAGCATTATAATTGGCATGTCTACATTTAGAAATAGTACATTACCAGTAAAGTAACATACAACAAGAAAACAAATATATTTTGAAGAGAAAATGAAGAAACAAATAGGCCTGGAAAAAACAAGTGAAATTTGATTAAAAATGTAACAGTTTTAGGTTTGTCCACACAAAATACATGGTATGTGGACCTCACTGAAATGATAATGCTAGTAATGCTGATAGTAACATGTGATTAGTTATACAGGGTGATTCTTTCAGCTACTAGCACATGTTATAAACAGTGAATGAAACTTGTTTGGCTCTTAAGTAAACTCTAAAGCAAGTATATAGTATGTTTAGCTTATAAAACATTCTTGCAACAAAAGTTAACCTATGAAATGTTCCTGCAAATAATATTGCTGAGTCTATGATTTCTTTTGTTCAAAGGAGAGATTTATTATCATTTAAGTACCTTTTCATTGTCTGCAGTTGTTATTATTTTCTTGTTATAATCTGGTATAGTACAACTGTGTGATCACATGTCATAAGATACATCTACACAGTCAAATTTGAATCGTATTTCCTTCATATTTTTTGTACAATGAGTGAAAGATTATTTTACAACAAATGATGCAGTGAACGATTTTTGATGTTAGTTCATATATATTTTACTGCAAACTCAACAGTGACAATTTTAGTGCTTAAAATTGGAGTATAGTTCAAGTTTTAGCTCATGTGCTCAGTAGAGGATGACCACACTACTTTTGAATTTGAAATATGTATAAAAATTGTAAATATGAAAGGAATATCATTTGAATTTGATTGTGTAACTGTAAATAGAATGTCAATACAAGGTGTGCACCAGATCTAAGTTAATGAAATTTGGCCAGAACTAGATTTGCTGTTTGTTTCATTTTGAAACCCAGCCTGATAGTCCAGTTGTGGCAGATTGTGTTTGATTTGTTTAAAAAACTCCTCAGGGTATTGGTATTTAATTCCAGGAATCAACCAGGTGAGTTTTTCAATCATGAAAATGTGTTGTGTGCAGTTGCATTTGTGTGCAGTTGCATTTGTGTGCAGTTGCATTTGTGTGCAGTTGCATTTGTGTGCAGTTGCATTTGTGGCCAGGTTAAAATGCTCTTGACATTTAACTGGAAATTGGTCATCATAGAAACATTGAGTCAGCATGCTGAGCATTTTCACATTCACTCAAGCTCACTGAACACCATAGCAAGTTGTCAAAGGTCTCAGCATCCCTTTAATTGTTATTTTGGATGTATAAATTTGTAAAGTGGGCATTGTTTTGAGTATCCTGCACCTTCCTACCTGGTTAGTTTTCAAAAGTTAAAACATAATGCTTTTATGGATTGTTTTGAATCTTGCAGTTTAGTGCCTTATTAAGTGAGAAGTCAGAGAATCTGGTAGACCTGCTGGATTATTTATGAATCTGGCTGAACCTTAATATTCTACAGATCATAGGTCCAACACTGCATTATCTGGCCTGTCAGATAACTGGTACAGCCCTTGACATAACTGCATGAGAAGTTGAAAGACATTTAGAGCATACGGAAAGTATTTTGTTCACTTGACTGTTGTTAGAGTATGCAGTTAAGCTTTGGTATTTCTTTTATGATTCTTTTTATTAGTCTGCTTATTGAGCTACTACCATTTGATGATCAACCATTTAATCCTTGTGTACCAATTTCACCTTGTAGCCCAATAAAAGATTCTCAAGTTGATGAAGTTGAATTTGATTCTGATTTATTAACCAAGGAAGATCCTAAGAACACACCAATATCTGATGAGGCAATAGCAAAAGACTTTCCAGTCTTAAGGCCAGAAAGTCATGAAAGTGTCAGTAGGGATGCTATCGAGCCAAGATCAGCAGACAGTGAGGAACCAATGATTGATATTATGAAATTTGAAGCCAGAGATAAGGAGACTGTTGCAGATACTGATTCAAATAATATGGCAACTTCTGTTGCTGTTGACCAAGAGTCCTCAAAGTTAGAAAATAATGTCAACTTGAACCTTGAGAAAAGTGATCATAAATCTGTTGTAGAAGATGATGAAAAGGAATCCAGGCCATCTCAGATATCAGAACCTGATTCACCTGATAAAGGAATATTAGAATCATTTAAAGACTGGAAAGAAAAGCAAGAAACAAATGGAAAGAAATTAGAAATTGAAAGTTCAATAGTCAAAGTATCTATAAAGAAAAGAGGAAGCAAGAAGACAAATTATGCATCAAGTGAATGTGGGGCAAAGGTTATTGCTACAAATGCAGAGGCTGAGAATACTGGTGCCATTTTGAATGAGAACAGAGATTTGTACATGCTAAACCCTTGCAGCTGTAGTATTTGGTTTGTAATTGAGCTCTGTGAAAAAGTCAGCGCTGAGACAATTGAAATTGCAAATTTTGAACTTTTTTCTTCAACTATGGAGAAGTTTAGTGTGTCTTTTAGTACAAGGTATCCAACCAGAGAGTGGGAGTATGGTGGCCAGTTTCAAGGCAAGGCAGAAAGGACAATACAGAGTTTTAGCATGACTGGAGAATATTATGCAAAGTTTGTAAAGGTTTGTTGTTTCATATTCTCTGTTCATTCTTACATCAGCATTTATTGCTTTTCCAACAAGTATTGTACTTAGAAACATAATTCCAAACAGGTCTGCCATAAGACTCAGATATTTCACAATAGTCTAGCTGTCTCACAGATTCAAGGTTGAGCATTCAGTATTACAATCAAGATTGAACCAAGTTCTCATTCTACTCTTGCTTTTTATCCTTCAGACCAGTATATTGCAGGATATTTTGCCTACAGACCACAGTAGAGTCTTATGTCAATTTGTGGTGATTTTATAGGGTCTGCTGGGGTAAAATGGGTAACCTGGGGGTAAAGTGGGTAAGTCAATATTTGCATCATTATTATTGACTTAAGGCCATGAAAGAGCAAAGTGCTGTTTTTTTAACTTGGTACAGTACCTCTCTATAAGAAATCATATAAATTAGGCATGAAAGAAAAACAACAAGTGATTAATTTGTGAAATGGTTAATTACCCATTTTACCCCGGGTTACCCACTTTACCTCAGCAGACCATACTGAAATGAGCTGTGCCTGATTTTTTCTTAAACCAGCTTAATCCCAAATTTCTAAATAATGTAGATCACAGAAACGTTTTGGGTTCCATGTTTTCTATGAGGTTAAAGTGTGGCCAGGAAGTTACTATTTTCTGAGAGACCATACTCTCATTCCCTCTTACTTCTGCTCCAACAGTTTGTCACTGTCACATATCTAGAAATGTTGGTAGCTATTTTAAAACCACTATTAAGACTCTAGCAGGTTGAGAAAAACTACTGCTTTGCTGATAATTTATTTTGAATATAGCTTTGCAAAGTTTTAATGGGTGCTTAAGGAAGCGTCTTTTAGAGGAATTATATTGAGGAGGCTTATGGTAAGATGATGTAAGCTATAGCCTGGTTTCCATATCGTCATAAGCAATGGGGAGGCGTTCAGTCATTGGGGACTTGACAGCAATGCATCGGAGACGTTCTCAAAAGTTGAGCCCATTTCAACTTGTATTAAGCTGTCAAGTGACTAAAGGCGCCATAAGATCATTATACAATTGTTAAGGACGAAGCATTTGCTTTCTTTTTGCTGAGATTTTATTCTTGACCTGATGGTTAGTTTTTTATGACCTTATTTAAGAGAGATCACTGGGAACTAGTTTTTTCAGCTTAATTATTTTTTTCCAGGTGGAAATATTGAGTCATTTTGGTAAGGAACATTATTGTCCATTGAGCTTGGTACGTGTGTTTGGAAGGAGCGAGGTAGAGGAGCTGGATGATTCTGAGGACACATCGCATGACAATGATGGTGTGTCTGATGAAGCTGACACAAGCAGCAGTAGCAAAAATGGGAGAGAAATGCAAAGCGAAATAGGGAATAGTGTAGATGGGAATGAGAATCGAAATTTCTTGAAAAGTGCAACCGACATGGTTATTGGGCTTGTAAACAAAGCCACGCAAAGTTTTACTGGATCTGATGAGAAAATTAATGATACAGATAGCATGAAAAATGAAAAACAGAATAAGAACTTGGATGATCGGCGTGGGATACCAAAGGTTATTCAAATAGACGATGAAAGAACAGATGCATTGATCAATGCGACTTTTGACAACAAATCAATGGAGGCACAGGAGCAGCCTGAGAAAAATAGCTCAGAAACTGCACCACGGTCTTCGTCTAACCTTGTTATATTGTTAGATGGAGATGATGCCGAAGAAGAGACTGATTCTAATACCCACACAAAGTTTTGTATATTTAATGGTGAAATTGACTTAAAAAGATGTGCCAATCCAATACGAAAATTTTGGCTTGAATATTTATTTATTTTTAGAATGTGTCCTACGTTATCAGAGAGTTTAATACATGACAAGAATATTTCTAGTTACAAATTCTTAGATCAGACCACGGAGAGTACCATTGAATTGAGCTCTAAAGTAGGTATATCAAATAGTACGTCTATTGAGATGACAAATCAGTCCGGAGAGACGGCCAATCAACAGAAACTAGAAATAGCTATAACTATGTCCGGTGGCCGCAACTATATGAATAGAACAAGTGTTGATGGTGCACCGTCACCTGGGAACAATATGAGTGATGACAAAGAAGAAAAGAAGGAGATTAACGGGCAGCCTTTGGTTAGTCCTTCTAGGTCTAAGCATGAGTCAGTAGTTATTTCTGAAGTAACTGCTGCGCAACTGATGAAGCGAAAGCCCGAAGAAGAAATCAGTGCGTGTGAAAAGAGGTTGCCCAGTCAGCCCGATTTGTCACAACTGATTAGTGCAGCCATCAGTCAAAAGAATGAGAAATCTCGAATTAAAGATTGTAGACTTGAGATTTCAGTGAAGGCAGATAAATCCAAGTCAACACATGAAGCAGGAAATACTTGGACGAAAGGGAAGGGAAACATCGAACATGTTGACGTACTTATTACGAATTATGATGAGAACTTAGGGGAGGGTAAGGCAGAAGTACCTGCGGAGGCGGTAGAAGCAGAACGGTCTAAGCAAGGCAGAGCATTGCACGAGAGTAATTCGAAAGATACACGAGGCGATATTGCCATCGATAGCTATGAAAGGTTAAAAAGGGAGTTTGAAATGTCAACTACCGAAGAAAAAGCAGCTTTTTCATCTTCTGAGGAACTATTGATTAAAAGTGCCCAAAGAGACTCATTTTCTTTTGTAGAAACAACCCACCCAGCTGATACAATTGGGGAGAAGTTAGAATTTGTTTCAGAACACCCGAAAGAGCTGAAGGAACATTTGTTTAATACCACACAGACGGAAGTATTTCAGGCTCACACTACTGCTTCCGATGGAAGCAAGAGTGGGCTGAATGGAAGCAATAGTAGGCCGGATGCAAATTCCCCAATAATCGAGCCGTCTTTTTCTGAACCAGTAGCTCCCAGCTTGGGGTCTCATACGACCCAGCCTAGTATCAATTATGAAACAGGAAAATTTACTATCATTAGCAAAAGTGAAGAAACAACCCCAAGCCCTGCATCAGTGTTTGAGCCCTTTTCAACTAGCGGGCACCACACCATCAGTGCTACCAGCGCTGCTAGTGAAGTTGAAATGAAAACTCAAGTCCATGTTTCTCATGAGAAGGTCCCTGGTGCTAGTGAGAGCCAAAGTACTTCAACGGAGCAGTTCGAAAAGCAGAAGGAGGAGGCGATTGAAACTTTGATGCAACTTGAATCATCTGTTAAGATTGGAAGTGGATCATCAGGCAACAACAAAGAATCGGCTATTTTAAAGTTGAAAAGCAAAGTCAAAGAGCTTGCGTCGAACTTAAGCTTGAGTACACTTTACCTTGAGGAAATGAGTAAAAGGTACGGAACAGCACTAGAGGAGCAGCAAAAGCAGTTCAAAGCGAAGATAGGTTTGTTGAATCAGACCGTCGCAAGAAATAGGGAGATAATAAATAAACAACAGAAATCAATAGAGGAACTCACAAGACAAGTTGTGATACTGACACTGCGATTGCAGAATCTAACTGATGTTACAAGGGAGCACAATTTACAGGTCAGTTATTATTTGTCTGCTTCATGTTTGCTCCCGTGATTCGATTGTTATTATTATTTTAATTATTATTACCAATTAATTTACAGTGCGTTTTATTTGATAGTTATAATACCTGTTAAAGGTTTAAGTATGGTGGAATATAATTGTGAATGAATTACGGATAAAGTTCAAGAAAGTGACGATAGATTTACGGTTGTAAGACATGTTTCGATTGGTTCAGCAATCAGCTTCAGTTACAAAATAAGCATATGGCATGTGCCAAAGAGAAAAGGACATCTGAATGATGGCTTAGAATATAACAACATATGGAAGTACTTTTAGGCTACGGAAAAACTAGATTAAGAGGAAATAAATAGGCAACAGATTACATAGATACACAGGTAGAGTTTTCTAATGTTTGAGCTGATGATCCGGTGGCTATGAGGCCGGTATTTTGTAGTTGGCTCTTTTTGGCGATCATATGGTGAGTTATGTAAAAGCAGCGTCTGATTATAACTGAGCTATAACCTTAGACCATTGGACTTCAGTTATTGATCAATAGTCCCAATTGTATACATTTGCATAGGGATCCAGGATTCATTTTGCAATAGTCATATACGTATTCTTGATACTATTATCAAAACTTATTCCTGGCGAGCAACCAGTTTTTGCTTTCTCAATTAGCTACCTTATTTGCCTCTCCCAGCGTTGAGAGAGGATTCTGCTTCCTTTTAAATTAAATACTGCCCATCAATAGTTATAGGAATGACCCTAGTGCTTTCTAAATAGAGTGCCTTTGTGCTTACTCATTTGGTTCTTCTATTTTTCATTTGACTTGTATTTAGGACTAATTTGCTTAGCACATGAGAACAAGTGGTAGACCAATAACGACATTTATTGACAACAACCTTGTTAATCAACACGCTTTGTTGATCACAAGTTAGATTCTTCACAACATGGTTGTGTTCTTTATTACTTACTTCTCATTCATAACTGTTTAACATACATCCGCATACATCTTATGTGCATTTATCTTGTAGTATTTTTAGCTCGTGTGTTGCAATCTAACATCTTTTCTTTCTGCTTATGTGATTCGTTCTCCAGGGAATTTTGCCCCTTTCCATCGTTTTTTTGTTTGTCTTTAGTAGAATACTCGCTTATTCAAGGCGACTGTACCCAGGCACCCTTTTCTCATGACAAATTTACTTCGACCGAAAGCTGACAAAAGTTTTTCCGTCACTCTGAAAGAGCCTTTAGACTAGCATACCTTCCAGCAGTTCAAGGCCTTGTTAAGAAATGCATATTGAGTGATGTTCTTCGTTCACAAGTTCGCCCTCTGTTAATTTTTTGATATTTTGAGTCCCTACATTCTTCCTTTAAATGATTTTCGAGTGAATTTCCTCATTTGCAGATGACAGAGAGATATGCTTTCACATGTATGATTGAAGCTTTCATCATCATCCTCGTTCTGTACACATGCATCAGAGGTCCACGTGTTATACAACAACAAATGGAGAGACGGCACAGTGCACCTTCTACCTATAATCACTTACTGGACCATGGTAAATTGAACATTTATGTAGTGTTTATATGTCATTGCATTTCATATTTAGTTTCTCTTATCATAGAAGAAAATCCATCTTTTGGTATATGACAGATGGACTGATGTGGCAAAAGGATACCACTAGTTATAGTCAAGTTGGGAATACCAGATCTGAATCTACATTGTCCACATGAGATCAATTTCCTTCTGTAATAAGAGTGGAAACTTTAAGAGCTACAATTTTAAAAATAATTTCTTAAAGATCAGCCTCACTGGCTAGATTTTCATCCATTCCTGCTTGAAATTATGTTTCAGTTTTCACTCTGTTCTCAATGATATGCTTTAGGGTGTTTTCAAAAGTATGCTTTGTTGTTAAGGGATGGATTTCTGCCCCAAGATACAACGCAGAAGGAAGAGTTTACTGTTTTCAATACAGCTCTGTCCACTGTTTTCGCTGTCCAATTGTGAAAATCGACTCTCTTCATATTCCATTTCTCATTTGCAGATGAAAAGGAAGTAGATTTCTGTAATACCACATCACTTAGCATATAATTTTCACATAATAATAAATATATTTAATCCCCCTTTGTATGGGTAAGAATTTTCATTTGTTCTTCTCAATTGTTTTTCAAAGTGATGATCTGTTTAACTAACTTCATTCTAGCGAAGTCAAATGGCTTTCATTCAAGAAATGAGAATCCAGTTGCCGACCAGCGACCCTCTGATAAAAGCATCTTTCATCATTGGGAGGGCAGTGTAGGTAGCTTTTCTGCTTTGGTAGGTCTTTTATAAAGGGCGGTTGCAAGTATTCATAAAGATGGGTATATATGTTCCTGTTTGTATAAGTCAGATATTTAATGAGGCCTAAAGAAATTGTTTGTTGCTTTGAAGAGATAATTATATGCTTTATTTTATTTATTTTCATGTTAGTTCACTTTTTCAATGTCCTTGGAGGCTAATTTTTTTGCAGGAGTGAGGATAGGGTATAAATTTTGCCATATTATAAGAGCTTTGGTTTTTGTTCAGAATGAAAATTAGGATAAAAGAGTAAACTTATTTTATTGGTGAGATGAATAGAATAATCGTAGATTTCATGGATTTTGTGATAAGAAAGTTATTTGAGAAACTGTTCGGAAGTGGATGCCCTCACTGACGTTCTTGCTTGTTTCACATGACATTGATTGCAAGGGATGTAATTTGGAGCAATTTCATTTCAGTGATTGTTGATATCCCTGTGAATTATTTGATTGGAGTTATTGCAATTTTTTTCATATTTATGTTTTCAATTGTGAAGATTGAGTTTCTCTTCATGGTTGAAGAGGAGGAGTTAAAAAAATTGCAAAATTTGTTTTGTGCTGTGCTTCTCATCAACTAACAGGTTCATTTGAATTTTTACAGGCTGTGACGAACTCGGCTTATAGTGCACTTGCGAAACGTAGGCGACAAAGGAGGCGAAAGTTTTCGGAAGAAGCACTTTGTAACTCATTGGATCAAACGGGTGCTAATTTAACGAAAGAAACACCGATCATCAGTAACACAGCTGGCGTTCTGTTTTCAGCAGGGAAGGGGATCTTTTCAGGACTAACTGGTAAGATTCCACATCTTCTCATCTAAGTTATCTGTTATGTAAACCGGTTGATTGGCTATAGGTATTCCTCAAATTTAGCGTCGTCAGTAACATCCTCCTTTGGGGATTCAACCTGCAGCGTATGACAGCTACACGCAAGAGGGAATTTGCACCATGCGAAGGGGGACGTAAAGTTTGGATGTACAAGCTGTATGTGAGAATAGTTTACATGAAGATACTCTCACTAGCACTGAATGAGTTGGGTATTTTTGCCGACACGCATTTTTAAGGGCTTTAGTTATCGTTGGTGCCAGTTTTTGTTCACAAATCTTTACAATGTTTCAAAATGAAATAAATAGAATGTACTGCTTGCTTTTTGATGATGCTTGAGTGCTAGGATGTGCTAAGCCAACTTTCAAGATTTCATTTTTGCTATGTTTGGTCACTTCTGTAGCTTGTTCAGCTTGATTAACGAAGAGGTAGCGAGGTTTTTAGTAAGTTTCGGAACATTTCTCAATTTTAGTTTTTAAAACCGTCATTTGGTTAGCTATTGTCAAAATTCATGACAATGATAAGTGTCTTTTGTTATTTGAATCAAAATATGGTTTATATCAGTAGGTCGCAAACTCACTGTTTTATTTGATTCAAAGAAATTGTTGTTATTTTTATCATGTACATTAGTTTCTCTGTATATTTCTTGAATTCAACTTTAACGCCATCAATTTCCCATTTAAAGGTGCATTTTCAAAACAGAAGAAACCAATTGCCTCAAGACAAGCTAGAGCTCTTATCGATTCAACAGACAACGAGAGAGTGAAATCTCTTGGAAGATCAAAAAGCTTATCGACCATCGATGAGGATTCTATTGTACTTGCTCCTCGCAGACCTCAAAGTTACGAGAACATTCGAAGCACCAAATATAAAAAGACCATAGCCAGATTTTCTGACAATGATAAAAAACGGGGGTAATAAGAAAATGTATCAAAAAATTCCTATTTCCATTTCTCATTTTAGAATTTTCTATTATTTCGCCTATCTATTGATCTTGGACTCCTAATTTAAAAACTTATTTTACGTCATATCACATTGGTGAGATGCTCGTGAAAGATATATCTGTTGTTGAGGTGGAATTCCTTATAAACCGTTCTTACCTTGAACTAATGAGATAACATACGTTGTTTGCTTTTGAAACTTATTTAAATTATTCCTGAAGTTTGTTTTGTAATCAAAGTAAAATTATGGTGCTGGTGCTATTGCTACAAGGTTAAGTGATTTTGCAGTATTTTCGTTGTCAGAGCCGTTCTAGTTTAGACTGTTGCATCTTCCTAAACCTAAGTTTGGCCAGGTACCATAAAGGAGAAAAAGTTTGGAGACGTTGGGCCTAAAATTACGGGTGCTGTTAAATGTTTGAGCAGTGATTTGAAGGAGGTGACATAGAAAAGTACTGTACATGCATGCACCTGTCGAAGATAGAATATCGTATGCCGGTGTTTCAAGGTCGACATATATCAAGCAGGCCTAACATTGCAGTGAATTTGAATAGGCATCATGATGGTAAAGATTTTAGCTCATGATGCCGCTTCAGGTGAACATTTTTGCACAATCTACATGTACATGAAATAAGTTTGGCACGTAAATGCAATAAAACTATTATTATTTAACGAGTCGGTATATCCTGCATGATTGTTTTTGGAAAATCTTCACAATACCAATTGTTGAATATGTGATCTTATAGTAGTTGTGAAAGAAAGAGGTTTGAAATTTACATGCTTATTGGCTTGAAACGTGTGCCTCACCTATCACTGCCTCGAGGACAAAAATCATTAAAATCTAAATGGAGGAAACCAACTCGGTAAAAGTGTTTTGAACTTTAGGCCCGATATAGTTTGGTATTGACAGCAGTACGATATCATACTCTTTCTTCGGAAAATGCATGCTTTTATGATAGTTTGTTATGTTACCTCCCGAAAATCCCTGCCCAAGTATTTTAGTGGTACTCCTTTAACACTTTCGTCAAATTTTCCGTTGATGACTCTCAATGGTATTATACTTTTGTTTCATCTGAAGAATCCCTGCTTTTCTCACTCTTTTAAATGATGTTTTGCACCCCCGTGGTACCCCTGATTGGGAACGCTTGCCTTAAAGTGTGACAATTTTTGTTATGTAGATTTTCAAGAGTAAGCCCTTGACCGTTGACAGCCGCAATTTTAGGCGCAATGTTTCCAAACTTTTGTCGCTTAGTGTATGTTCCATGAGAGGGCCATGGAATATATTTCTTTGAGTTCCACATTTCTTTTATTCTTATCATGGCTCTGGAAGGAAAGATATATTTCTTTCCGACCGTTGTAGAGATTTTCGTCGTAACGATTTACCTGAAAGCTGTATTTTAATTTGTGCACTTTCGCCTTGGAAGCCCATGTGGATTCTGAATAGCATTCTCAGAGACAAATGAGTAAAACAATTTGACTATGTTTTTGTTTTAATAAGTGTTGATAACTTTCACGAAGAATATCAATTCCCATAATGTTACATTTTTTCAATGCCGCCTTTTGGAGTCACGTTCACGAGAGCATTCACTCTCAAGGGAGAACATTGTTCGAAATAAGCGCGTAGCTGTTTTGTCAGTTTGAGATTCGCGCTTCGGGAAATGAAGTTGGTCAGATACACGTTTTGATTTGGTTGAAAGTTGTTGGAATGATGACTTCTGGCCTTTAGCGTGAGTAGAGTATTTTGGTTCTCTCGTCAATACTCTCAATGTTGTTTCATTTTGGCAGATTTAGTGCTAGAGAACTTTCGGGCTAGGGAATTTCTTTTCTTGCCAAGTTTGTAGGGTAGGGAGATAGTTTTGTCCTCGAGGACAGTTTATCTTTGTTGGTTTTTCACTTTTAACTTAATTTTGCCTCTGAATTTTAAGGCACCTTGCGGTACACCCACCGTGGAACTTATAGCTTCCATTTTCATATCGTAAAATCCAAGTTTTTAAATTGTAGAGATTAAGTTTTACGTTTGTTTCCCAACTTAGTGTTCAAGTATGAGAAGTAAGCATGATGACTAGTTGAAAAGTGACTTGTGGCTAGGCCCTGGGCTGTTTTGTTGCCCTTTGTTTAATTCGTAAATTTACATGTCTTAAATGTACTATGTTTCGCTAATACTTTGTTTTAAAGTAACAATAGCAAATGTTTTGAAAATTTATCCCATTTGAGTTCTGGTTTTGCAACACTAACTTCGTCGTATTTTCTGTAGGAGTGGTCCTTTCAAAATGTCGTCTCTAACATATCAGGGTTTTGACATGGTATTTTGTAAACATGTAAAGTGTTGCCAAATTGTCCAAGTAAGGCCTACGTTTAAGCAAGGCCACGTTTCATGCTCTTTCTTCATTTTTTGTGATGCAAACCCCATGAAAAGACTTGAAAACATCTCCTTGAAAATGCCAAGTTCATGTGATAGCTGATTGCGGTACACATGATTCTAAATGTTTGACAAAACTCATTTCTTCTGATTTGATTTTGTGGGTTTTTGCATTGACCCGTGGCCCATAGAGTCAAGGAAAAGTGGCCGTGCGATCTATTCGAGCATGCATAAAAATTTATTCAAATAAATTCCTAAGTTTACAATGAAATTGCAGCGTTCGCTTTGTACCGTAGAACTCTCTGATGTTAAGTGTAGCTTGTTTGCTTTAGTCCTTTTTGACGATGTCACCTATCTTTACGTAGTAATTCCGGGATACTTCAATTATGAGTTATGAAAAAATGATTGAAGTGTAGAAACAGTTCCTTGCTGTAGTTTTACAATTGGTGTTTGAATTATATATTTCATAGTTATTACTAAATACATGCAATTTTCACAACTGAAGACAACTTATTGGTTCCTGGTGTCGATTCCTTTTGTTCTCCTCTGCGATTATGAAGTAGCTAGACCCGTTATGAAGTGTCTGCTGTATTTTACATGAATTAAAAAGGTGATTTCTCTCAGAAAATAGATAATATGGGTTATGGTCTTATCGCCAATAGTCCTTTGTCATCTGATGTCGTGAACCAATTCAAAAGTTGTAAGATTTTTTATGAATAAGACTCAGTCCACAGTCTGTACCAAAAATAGACTCAGCTCTTTAGTTCCTTCCCAATTAGCCAACCATTGCTACTGAAGCGCCTCTGACTGTGAATAATCCCAATATCTTGTAGGTATCTACAGGTGCTCAAGGAGATTACAAACATTTGCCAATTTTACAATATTCGTTGCAAACCTGAGGTACAACTTGATGTAATATGGCCAGGTTTCTGGTCTGCATAAGCTCAGTATGTCCCACCATTGACTTTGAGGTTTCAACGAAAACGTACATTGACGAATGAAGGATTAGCTAAAACTGCAAGAAGGTATTTGAAAACAACGATTTTGCTTTATATGCGATCAGAATTCGAAGTAGCTTCAAAGAGACATAAGACAGAAATAGTCCTTTCCATGTGAAACTAGTTAACCTAAATTAGCAATTACAGCTATAAATTTGTAGCCAACTTTAAATCAAAGAATAAATAAAACTTATTATGCAATCAATAATGTGCTTGAGCAACCAAGAAAAGTAAAGACTGCTACACTTTTTTTATAAGAATACCTAAATTTTTTCCTAGCCTCAATATTCTTAAATTTTTCTGATTTTGAGCCTAGAATTATTCATAAATTATTTTTAAATACCAAAGGTGTAACCTCGCCTAAAAAATTTAGGAATATATTCCAATCTTTGTTGATGTTTTACTACATCATAAAACTAAGCAAGAGTTTATATTTTGTATCGATAATGCAAAAGTACATCTGAGAGAATTATTACAACTGTGATACAAAAAAATTCTTAGTGTCTTGATGAAGCCTGGGCCTCACATTATTTTTAAATTATTCTTATATTTCAGCGATTTTGAGCCTCAATATTCTTATAAACTTTATTCTTATAAAAAAGAGTGTATCAGGGTCAAACATGGTTTTAGCAGTGTGTAGGCAAATTCAAAATTCCTTAAAGTTGACAGCTGCCAACCATTACGCTAGATCAGACCGGGCCATCGCAAGGCCTGCGAGCTACATACACGCTTTTTTTATAAGAAACCTAGCTAAAGGCCTAGTTCTAAAAGTTCCTTATTTTCGAACCTCTTTTTATCAAATTCTAGTACTAAAAGTTCCTTAATAGTTCCTTAATTTGCACTGCACATAGAGTGCCACACAATGGAACAGACACTAGAAAAACATTGAAATTCTGAATTTTACCTTTAATTTTGGCTAGAGCTCAACCTCAAAAGCACAAATGCGACAGGAAATAAGTTCTATATATGCAAAAGCATAATTTCAATCAAGAAGTATCATGTCTATTCTATTGATATCATCTATTGTATTGTAATCTTCACTTGCATCTCAGTACAGCACTCGGTATTTGAAAATGAAGAGTTCCTTAGGGATTTTTCCTTTAGTAGTATACGTTCTTTAAATATTTCGGCCTTCTACACGTAGGTTCCTTATAAAAAAAACCGTGTACTGGCCCTTCGGTTGACTCTGACCGGCCCCTGAAAGGTTGATTGGAAACGAAAAAATAAACATATTTTGTAATTTCATCTCACGCATGTGCTAAAGCTGCTTTATTTTTAAGATGTTTTTGTTCACGTATAGACTCAAGGCTCAGCCTGTTAGACTGTCCTCCACAAAAAAATTTCTACTTCTCATGTGGCTCTATAGAAAAAGTAATGTGCTGCCCCTACGCTATGTAAACCTGATGTGCTTTGCCACTAACAAGAAATAACCATAGGAGAAAATAAAAGAATTTTCGATAAAGCATGCACCATGCAGAATCATAAGTTATTTCTCACAATCAATTTAAATAGACACGTTTAAAGTAGCTTGCAGTATTGTTATTAACCTACAAATTGTTTTTACTTCACTTATTCTATAGTTTCTGAATATTTGTGAACAGCTTATACCTAAGTCACCTGCTTTACTAAATATTAAATTTCCTACCTGTTATGTGTTCAATTAGTGTTGTCTAAGTTAAGCATTATTTTCCTTTTCAGATAAGCTAAATAATTCATGCTGAAGTTAAAAATCATTGCCTAAGTCCAAGTTCACAACCTATTTGTTCTAAGTCCCATTTTGCCTTAATTAAACTTATATTGACTGACTAACTTGTTCTTGACGGAAAATGCAATTATCTTTGTAAAATGTGCTTATACCTGGGAATTAATGTACAAAAACATTACAAGTGAAAATCCTCTAAAGTGCTAATTCTTAGAGGATTTGGAAGGTGCAATGAAATCCATTTGCAATTGTCTAGTTCTGAAAGTATACAAGACAAATACAGATCTCCTAACCAAAATTCACGGAATCTTTCATAAATTTGTCATTTTTATGCCAAATTTTACACCTTTTTATGCCACTGTCTCGTGAAATTTATGCTGTTTCAAGCATCTTTTTCTGAGATTTCATGCTATCCTATGCTACCCAATAGTTGTATTGTCAACAAGGTCGATCCAATTGATTTTCTTTAGTAAGGATACTATAGGCTAGAGAATACCAAAATCCGAATATAAGAGTGGTAAATCACGTAAAGTGTGGTTTTGTTGTTGCTTTTCTGGCACTGTCTAATTAAGGATCAAATGTGGATGAAAATAGGTTTTTGATCTGAAATTTGATACCAAATTATACTGAGTCATCATGCTTTATGCCAATTTAACAAAATTTGTGTTAAACCTACAATTGTATGGTTTTCTTTACTATGCCTTTCCCGGGAGATCTGCAAGTTTGCATAGAAGAAGAGAGAGCAAAAAATCTAAGAAAATTATTCAGCACTTGATTTAACCTGTAGCAGCAACAATTCTCACGCTACACCTCAACATGCCCTTAAATTCAGCAAGACCCTGGAATTATCCAATTTCTTTCATATGACATAATCAAGAATTATACGGGATGGGCACAGTAGTGGTATTGTTGGTATTTGTTGTTAATGAGTTTTAATTGGTATTAAAAACAAAAGAATTATACCAGTTGGCATTAGGCAATTGGTTGCACGTATCTGGTTCTACTCCCATAAGCATTATACTGAGAACAAAAAGAAGCAAGAAGCAAGATTCCCATACTAACAATTGCATCCTTATTAAATAAAAAGTGCTGAAAACCTCTAAACCAGTGTGATATATCTCTTGTGCTTGCGCGCCATTAATTCTGTGCAATGCACTTTTGTAAAAAAGATAATAGTACTCGAATGCTCGAAAAGGTAAGAAAATTCAGTACTGGATTTTTACAACCTAAGAAAGTCGACAAGTTCATGCACATTAAAAATTAAAATTGTCAGACAAGTCTCTATTTAATTTGTAGTGTGATTTCTTGTGTGAATCTCTGCTTGCAAGTATGATTTTTTCCAGGGCCAGTCTGTCTAACACTGTAATGTTAAGCAGACTCAAGCATTCTAGCTAAGTCTTACGAAAATCGTCATACTGAAATCATGAAAAAATAAGAAAGTTTCAAGACTGGAACAAGCAACTTTCTTGCAAAGCAAACGTATATTGTGCGACTGAATGCATAGTTTATCGATTTAAATCACTCTTAACTTTAAGTGAAAGATTTCTCATCATTCCTGTGTCACATCGCGCTAACGCCGGTTGAAATAAAAACCTTTAACACAGTTGTTTCTCTTCAGATTGTCGCTGTCTCACTTGATGTATCAAGGATCCTGACTCAGAAACTACAGCTTTCATCACGCTGTCGACTGCAGTTACTAAAATCCAAACAAAGGAAAATACTGAATAGAGAACAACAGGTGCGTAATCTTGATTTTCATATGAGCTACACAGCTAATCTTTCATAAAATTCACAGAATGGAGGGTATTACATTGGATAAAATTACTCGAAAAAAATCCAACCTTATCCAAATGCTGAGAATAAGTAGGGTGAACTAGACGAATTTGATGCGTGTGGTGAACTGACTATAATTGGTCAATTGGTGAACTAACTAGAATTGGTGAACCTACAGAACTCATTACAATTGATGAACAGACTAGACTTGGTGAACTCACTAGAATCGATGAACCTACTAGAATTGGTGAACTCACTAGAATTGATAAACCAACAAAAACTGATGAGCTTTGATGTTACTAAATTTGGGTGGATAAGTTAAGAAAACGCTACTGGTAACATAAAATAAAGACGGAGATGTTGTTTGATTTCTACGTGTACAATATAGTTTATTCGTATAACAAATCTCCTACCTAAAAATAAAAGCGCGTCGTAAATCAATTTGCTCATAAATTCAAAAGCAAGTAAGCTCTTTCTATGATAAAACTAGTGATCAATATATGTTCTGCAACAATGATTATGATGACCACATGATGATCATGCATACTAACGGGTCAGGCATATTACGCAGGTTATAGTGTGAGGTCAAAAAATATTTGTATTTAAAACATTTTATAGCCCACAGTGTAAAAAGCACTTCAAAATAGCCACTATTGCCAAGTTAGACATGAAGAATAGTGTTGCAGATATGGGAACCGACAGTCAATTTAGTCCATATCAGATCGATGTTTTAGGCTGGTTCTATTTGTTATGAACGAGACTAAAAGCACAGTAATTTCCATAGAAAAACTCCTAGAGTCAAATGGTCATATTTCATCCTCTTTTCAAGCCATTTGACTAAAACTGTACAAAAGGGCCTGTTTTATAATCATTTTTCAGTACCTACATATGGTCACAACATAAAAGTTATTAACATATATTTCTACGACGTGATCACTTAAGTGCCCAATGTGTCGATATGTGGTTCACATATCAATCACTAGTCATTCGCAAATCATAATTTTAAATCAAAACTAATCAGTAATACTTGAGCCAACAATGTCTGATAATAGCTATGTTGAAGCGAGTTTTCTTCTGTATACCCGAATAGCCGAATAAACCTCATCCCAGTCAAAGTAGCAGCCACTTAAATGCCTTACAGACGTAATTTTGTATGGCGCTCTTCCATGCAAAACCCTTTGGTTATTGAATGCTACAATACCGCCCTGTCTCTGTTTGTGAATGACAAGATTTTCTTTATCATACATGGCCTTCACCAATTTATAATAGGCGTCGTAAATTTTCTTAATCTTCTCAGCTGGGGCATTTATAAAGGAGCTCCTGACATGGTTGTTATGCGCAATGCTCTCCACATTCCCAAAAATGTCAAGTCTAAAAAGAAAGAAATAAACAAGAACCAGAGCCAGATATCATTCCAAATGTAGCAATGGTAGCAATTTAAATATTACATAAATAATGAGCTTCCTGTATGACAACTTTCCAAGTTCCACAGTAAAATGGAAACATTATCTAAAATAATGAAGGACTTTTTGCACGACATTCTCTAGAACATACATTCATTATCCGTTGTTTTATACTCCAACGAGTGTTTGAAGGAAATGAACACTAATCTACTGTATCGTTATACAGATAAAGGACTCCAATGAAACACTGGATCGTATAAACTAATAAGCTAATAATCTATTCGATCTGAAATAAAGTGAATAAAAATACAAATTAGTAAAATGTAAATCTCTGGCCTAGTGTAACAGCAATAAACATAACGAACAGAAATAAAACAAAACATGAACTAGCGAGGACAATCAATATATAAACTTACTTAATGGTGATTCCGTAGAAGTCCTTTATAATTATCATTAATAACAGCAATAATCAGACTTATTCCTCGTATCTTACTTCCCGTGTAGCACATCGTCTTTTAACAACACGCGCTCTGAGTGTCCAAATATGGAAATCATCAATCATAATCATAATTAGAGTTCATTCAAGGAAACATCTACTATACAATATCTCCACTTTTCGACGCAGTTTCAAACAAAGTTTACCTACTAACTTACCCTATGACCGGTCTCTCAAAAATCTTGTCAAATTCTCCATATTCATCCCTACCAATATCATCAAATGTGAAGCTAACGGTCGAAAGAACCTCAAATGCGTCGGGGGCGACTGTGCGCAAATGCTCAGCTATTTTAAACCCATCGACAAAATGGTTCTCTCCTCCCTCTCCTTTGGCTTGCTCAATACAGTGAAGAATTTGCATCTATAACAAAATGTCCAATATATCACAGTATGTACAAAGGGACTTTTAAACAAGGCCGCACTATATGCTGCAACAGGGGTGAATATATAATGAATGTAAGTTTTTTGTATAACAAAGTGATTCATAAGACAATAGTGCTCGACTGTTCAAAAATTTAAGAAAGTTCAATACTGGATTTTTGATACCTACGACAATCGAAAGTTCATGTACATATGGAATTCAAATTAGTATGTATAGAGAGAGCTGAACTGGGGGTACTTTAGAATCAAGAACGACACTTTTCCAATTCAAATACGTTCACAGAATGTTTTCTAGTCAAGTGGCTTTAAATCCTCTTGACTATTTTGAAAGAAACACCAACAGTAGTTTAAGAAATCTCCATTCGAAAAAACTCACTTAAAATTTCCTCGTGTTGACATTGTTACAAAATCGCTCTTTTACTCTGTTGTACCTTTATGGAACAGTCTACCACGAAATGTAATTGAACAAGCGAATTTAGACGTATCCTTTGATTTATGCAGAACAGATATTTTAGCGAATAATGTTGTGTTCTACCATCTGTATCGACCACTGCGTCGTTAAATGTATACTTGATGATGATGATGATGAATATGTAGGCCCATCATCTCTTTCATCTAATTTGTGTAGATTTCGTGTGCTAGGTATTTAAATGTTGTCGTTGTATAGTGCCCGACCATTTGTGCGCTCAAATGTTACACAACCTCGAGGATTCTAGCTCACAAAGTCGTAAGAAAAATAGAGTACAGAAACGATGAAAAGCCAAGAAAGTTTCAGCAATGGCTCAGAAAATTGTGTTTTATAAAAAAACGTGCAAGTTTTAGTGCAATTGATATAGCTGTAAATATGATGCTTTGCAAAGCAGAATCTCTTTGATGGGTGACTACTGAAGACTTTTCACGTGCATTGAAATGCACCTCTACAATGTTGCCAGACGGGTTTTCTGATAAACATTGGCTCTGCTGCTCTTCCCAAATGACCGCACATAGGCGATAGTAAATATTCAGAAAATCAATAATACGATCCAAATGAGATTAACTTTAAATCTTTGACAAGAATATAGAACGTTCAATATTTGGCAAAGAAGTGGAAAAAGAAGACGGAAAAAGTAAATCATATGAATCAAACACACCCCCGGCTGGAACCTGTAGAAGGGCAAATCAGCGTGAAGAGGTAAGTAGCCTGCAGTATATGCCAGATTGTTTGCCTCTGGTTTGGTCATCACTTCGAATACCTCCCTGTGAGAACAAATAATATTTGTCGGTAGTAATAAACAAAACAATACGCCGAGAGCTGCTGAGAATTTACAGGGAAACAATCAAGTGCTGAGTTAATAAAGCATGGCATACTCCTCAGTGCCGAATAAACGGGGAGGGAGGGATCTATTATATTTCGACGGCTGTCCCACACTCCTAGCTTATTAAAACCTCCTCAGTTCATTAATTTTCCTATTGCTCATTCCAAGCAAGATTTTTCCTGTTAAAAATTCCTGTCCCTAGTGCTCATTTCTACGAAGAAGACATTACTATATCTATCTATAAAGGATAAAAATTTTGAAGGTATGCTAAAATTAATTGAAACTGTTTCGCTTAAGTAACTTAGGACATTTTGACTATCATTTGCTCTATAGATTTATATAACCTGTAGAGTAAGATTTCTCGTCCCCTCCCAGTTTATTAATAACACCGTTTGCTTTTAATTATAAGGAAGAGGTTCGCCCCTCTCGGTTAACTGAAATACCCCGTTTATTTGGTACTGAAGATTAATTCTCTTTCAGGCCCTAAATACTTTCTCTACTACTGTCATAGAGTGTATTAGTATGCTGTTCCACACCAAAATGTACAGTTAGAAGGAATTTCTGCGATGATTACGACAGTCGTTGATAGCCAAGTAGACAGTAACGAGCATGGCTTACAGTCATCGTACACTTCCTAAAATTAACTATACTGAAGCTGAAAAATCGTACGATAAAGTTGGAATATATCATTTTGCCATTGAAATAAGACATAACTTTCAGACTGGATAAGACGTCGATATAAGAGCTGCTGTCAGTCCTCTTTTCTGAAGAAAGAACAAGTCTAAGTTCTGCTAAAAAGGGCACTAAAAATGTAGTTTCTCGTTGGCAGTAATGAAAAAACTGCTATCCAATTTATGGTGTAGACAGTAACAGTTGCAAAGTAATTTTCATGTAATACAAACGATATGCGCAGAACATTACAACGCCTAAACTTATTCGCCCCAAGAGTAAAGTGATTGTGTATTTTGCAAGAGAAACGCAGTTTGGAATTCTGGGATAGTACAAAGAAACCATCCAAGAAACTTAAATCGTTTCAAAAACTTTCCCGTGTTTGAAAAGAAACGTACTCGAGTACCCCGAATCAAGACAGATGTTCGTGTCTAAAAGCTTGTGTAACAAGCTATACCAAAACGAGCACCTGGGCTCGAGAGGACTTAAAATGCTAGTACCAGATTCTATTGGAAGTGGACATTACATGAAATATTTCACAGTGCGATAGAAAATACAAGAAGCAAATGAAGCACATGGACCACTGCGGCGAAAACACCCCAGCTTACAGTACCCGAAACTCTGGCGTTCAGTTCAAAACTTGTCCTTGAAAAGGTTGGCAAATACTTCATTGGCAAATAAAATGTAGATCGCATGTCTGAAAATAAGAATGGGGTTTCCCTTGAAGTATATTGGCCTCATGTGGCGATAAAAACAAAAACTGCAGGTAATGATCGATATCAAATCGTCTGATACCAAAACCACCATTGTAAAGCCGTACAGGAAGGAATACTATAGTGCACGCGGGAAACGCGCGAACTTTGGTCAGTTCCGCCAACTTTAAATACCTGAATCAAGATGCAAGAAAAAACCTGTTCGCACAACCCAGCCCAGACCAGACAGTCATACAACAGCAAGTTATGAAGGAACTCTGCACCCAGGCCCTCGGATAATGAAGAGTACTTTGGGGGGTAGGAGCTGAAGAATACTGGAGGCTCAAAAATACTAGAGAAGCTCATAATCCAAGCAGGGGCGTACCGAAGAATGGTGTCGGGGATGTGAACCCCCTTCTTCACTTTTCACAGAACGTTCGGTTATACTTTGATTCGTCGGCAACAGTTCCAATAAAGATTGTTGCACTTCGGGAACTACTCGAATACTTATGGTGTTTTGTTGGTATTTAGAGATTTAGAGTGCCTTGTCCAAATCTGTCGGTTATTTCCTTTGCTAAGCCCCCCTCCACTCAAGAGTCCTTCGGCACGCCACTGAATCCAAGAGCGAACCTCTCGCATACTTAGAGCGAAAAATCAGCCCCAACGGTCACGATGAGAGCCCAGACAGTCACATGATACTACAAATACAGACGGTGCATGTCGTTTCTCTTACCCATAATGAGTACTACGGATGCGACAAAAAAGTTTTTTGCATATTTCTGGATAAATATCCAATGATGTTGGGGCATTTTCAATCAATGCTATACCAGTTGATGCCACGGTCTCTAGCCATGACAACATTGTTGCATCCTCACTAATAACTGATCTATAATCAAATGTTGGAATTCTGCCATTTAACTCGCTTCCCCAGGTTCGTGGTTCCAATCCACAGTTACTTTTCGACCGTATGTCTGCGCTAGTAGCCGGAAATCTTCTCTCTTGCAGCCATTTGAATGCAAAAGAGCTCCTGTGGCCGCCTTCCCAAACGATGTTTACTGCGTCAGCGGTTTGCCAAACAGATTCGGGTTTTATGTCGATCGAAACACTCAGGGCTGTATCAAAAAGCCTCTGCTTGGCCGTGGAATGATAACATTCATCGCATTGACAATTGTCACGCAGAAATATGTGAGGATAGGAAGACACAGTGCCATTCTCGCTTTCCCAATCGATTTGCAAACTATCATTGGACGATTTGACTGTTATATTTCGAACCAAACTGAAACCAAATCTCGCTGCATTGTTGCTAAACCTCATAAAACATTGCTGTATCTTAAGCGCCATCATCTACCGATCTGTTTATTCCTGGTCTATACGGTCTATACCCACATTTTATGTTTGCTAGAAATAACTAGGCACTCGACTACCAGGGATTAAAAGCCCGAATAAATACACGACAGGACACAGAATATGCTTTGCGGTGTAAAAAACGGACCAAAAGCACATAAGATGTAAGAACAGATTGAATCTCTGAAGTGCATTTGAGACTTTTGGTTTGTCACTGTAATAAGGCTGAGCAACTCACTTTCTCCAGGAACTTTGGGCAGAAGCTATGACCAAACATTCATATAACATCACCATTAAACAGCTGCTGGAGTAGGCATTGCTGGGGTGAAATTTACAAGAATACTATTTAGCAGACACGAGGGTTTATAGACGGAGCTGGGAGGAAATTTTCCAGGACAACACCCATTTGCTACATATGTGCTTTTCTACTGGAATACGTTTCCATACTTATGCTCCTTCTGCATGACAATTTCATAATTACAGTACCCGCTATTTCTAACACCACTGTTATTCATTTTCAAGGCCACTATTTGAATTTTCGAGGCCACTGTTCGAATTTTTAAGGCCACTGCTTTCAGGCCCTGAGATATTGGAGCAAAAAACTCCTTGGATGGGATATATCAACATGCACACATTATCCACATGGAAAAATGAGCATTAAAGAAAAACAACGCACTGATAGATTCATTGGCTTTTCAATTAGCGGAAAATGTGTGGTCTGGTATTGCCTTCATCTGATCTTTTGTTTTGATATGAATCATTTGATTGCAGGTACCATGTTTTCTTTTGTTTTATTTTCAGTGAGTTAATCATCACTAAATATCAAGCATTTTAAGCTCGCATTCGAGCTCATATGATAATACCAGCAAGGCAGAGATGTCAAAATTTAATAAGTAGAGGGAACCAGTAGGTATGTGGGGCGATGGTCAACATTTTTGCAAAGGGGCTCTGTCATGTGAGAAGGGCGTTGCACGACAAAATGCTAATGAGGTCACGCCCTTCATTGTTTTGCCCGGAAAATGTTGCAAATTCAACACACTTGTAACTAATGTGCTTTTTGGAAATATTTATCATATATGCAAATATAGATTCTTGGCCAAAACTATTCAAATAATTTTATGCCCTCTTTCTTCTAACTTTTATTGCAAATTTTTCTTGGGTCTGTACCTAAGCGCTATAATATTCTATCAAATTTTAGTTTGGGGTTTGGGAGATGCATCCAGGAGAGTCTTTCTGGAGAGTAGAAGACCTGGCCCTCGACAGTCCTTTTCAGAAATATCGAGAATCCTTTCTAAGTAATTGGCCTTCAATCCTTTGTAAAATAGGAAGATAGTTAATTGGCAAAAACACTAGACCAGGGGTCAGCAGCCCGGTACCTAAGGGCAGCGCGTCACCAGAAACGACCACTTCCCCGCAAGTCAAGTTTAAAAATAGCACTAACTACAAACATCTATACTATAAACTAAAGATAAGCCGTGCTACTTTGCTATTTTAGAAATGTGTTAGAAATATAGTAGTCCTTTGTGCCTTTGAAGTAGCTCTCATGTTCAAAAAGTTTCGCGTGCAGGTCAGAGGTACAGCTTCGTTGGTAGCGATTCCCCTCTGCCTCCAACTGTCATACTCAGCAATGCTCTTCTTTGCAGACTGGTCGGTAAGGGCGTGGTCGTTGTGTTCACAAATCGTATGACATATCATGAAACCCGGGCCATGGAATGGCAAAGAGAGGAATGCCTAAGTATTGATCAATCAACTTGGATATGCATGATACGCCGTACAACAGGTATAACACCATGTAATTGATTAAACACGAAGGATAAGAACACTTAACAAATTCATTTTCATATCCTGCATCTTACTTCACATGAAAATGTCTGCTCTTAAACCCATAATTAGCTGGAACGTTAATTAGTTTTGGTTTATTTGAAGACCCCCGCTCCTAAGTTTGAGTCCCCGCTTCGTAATTTTAACAATTTTGAAGTTGCTTTAAATCTGCGTAGCTCATTTTCCGGACATGCGAATGCAGGGACTGCGTTCAAACTCAGTGAGTGAATGGAATGAATGGAATCCGTCCGCTATTTTTCAAGCAACACGTTTATTATTTTTGAAAGCTTTTAGACACCTATTTTTTGCTTGACCCTTCAATTATTAATCTCAGACTAACACCCTTGCTTATTTCAACCCCCGATTATTAATCTTAGAAATTTGTTAGACCCCGGTTAAACCCCCCCCCACCCGTGAGTTTATTATGAGTTTTTGAGTAATCTAATGATATAATGATTCTAAAACATTGCAAAAATCTATTTATCTGAAATGGCATTTACTGTTTAACGGTAAATACTACTGTATGCTTTACATGATTTTTGAAATGGTAACACTCGTTTTGCACGATCTAGCGATTTCGTAATGTGTAGATGCAGTTGAATACTATGTGATAAAATGGTCCTTCAAACAAATTATTATTTTGTTGTCGTTATCATAACTATTAGATGATGTAGCATAAAATATGAAGACATCTCACAACCATGTACTCCATATTATTCAAGTTCTCCTTCGTTTGGTCCAACCTCCTGATGGCCCCAAACACCCATAAACAGGGACGTGTCGAAGTAGGGGGTGTGGGATGTCCGATAGTCCTTTGGCTCGTCAGTTAAAGTTGCGCTGGTTGTTAGGCTACCATGTTCATATCTGTCGATAAATTTCTTTTGCTACATCGCCCCCCCACCCTCATTCCAGAGTCCTTCGACACCCCACTAACTGCAACCATAGTATGCTGCAACCACTAAACATAGCTAATAATCATCAACATTCGTTGACAATAGTCCTATGTTAGCAATATCCTAGCAAAAGTTTTCTATTATGATCTAGACAATATTACTATTACTAATACTACTATTATTACTACTACTACAACTTGTTTTTATACTACTAGGACTACTACTTCTACTACTTCTATTAGTAGGACAATCTCTCAATTCTTTCATGCAACAGTCCAATAAATCTCCGATCCGCAAGATATCATTTCGAACTAACTCGTTGTCACTTCATTTAATAATCACTAACACAGACTGTAGTAACAGTTATACAAAAAGTTAAGTTAATGCAAACTAAGAACCTGTAACCAAAAGAATCTACAAAGAATCTTCCTCTCTAGGCATAATGAACTACAGCTGCAATCTAACCATCTCTAAGTTAAGGAATTATTAACATTATCATTGCAACTACTAGCGAGTTTCCCCTGTTTGGTCAAGTGCTTTCCCCTGTGCTTAATGTTGAAAACTCCAGTAGATTAGTCCTTTTTCTATAATGTTATAAAAGGGATGACCCAAGCACCTGCATATCTTCATAGTATTAGGCCCCTTTTACACATTTTTACTCGCACAATTCTTTAAACTTGTTCTCCTATATGTTCTCACATTCCTTTCTGAAAGTTGAAATTCTATCTAGACTCTATTGACCTTGAAGGAGCATACCGCAGTCTTTGATTCTCATACTGCAAAGATGCTTATTAAGTGTTTCAACAAAAGCTCCTGCACAACAGGTATATGAGTGCTTCAGTGGAGCTCCAAGTCCTCCCTGCATCCTCCTCCATATGTACAAATTAATGAGCCAAGATGCAAATCCCTGTCTGCAAACCTCTATCTTTTTTATTCATTAAAAGCAGCAACAGGCAAGTTAATTACGTGCCATCCATAGCGGGAAAGGACTTGTTGAGTCAGTCTGTGTTGAGTCCCACTATGTGTGACACTTAAAACTCAAATTAACCTATTCTAATGATAGTTATTAAGAGAGAGAGAGACACCCCAGGAGGAAACAATTTGTCATCCATTAAAAACTCTCATGTGCGCGATCGTACACACCCTGGAGGCTCAGATTATCATGAGAAAACTTCTATCCCATTGCTTTTTCAAGCTTAGATGCCTCATAAAATATTTCCCTCTTACAATCTTATTTCTGGATCTCCTTTCAATTTCAGCAACAGAAGCAAAGTTCACTTTCAGTGGAACTGCATGACTTTAGGTACTTTCAGAAACTGTTGAGTTTGAACCGTTGTGTCAAATGTATTAACTCATACATAGCTGGAAAATAAATTCATTATAGTTTAAATTACGCAGGGTATTGATCATCATTCCTTATGATTTGTGACTATAAACAAACTTCTTCCATGCAATATAAATGATTCTTCATAAGCAATCCATTTTGAACTAATTGCTCCTTCATCCATTGTCCCTTCACCCAAATCATCCAGCCTCTTTTCCTTTTTTCGATGTCTATGATTTTTGCAGTGCTACTATACTGCTCCTCCAATGCATAACTGATATCAGTGATGATCACTTTTTCAGCCAGGAAATCCCTACGAAATCTAAGGCAGAACACTTTTTTGTTGTTGTTGATGTCTGCTCCACTGTGTTCACCATAGTGCCACCTGGGTATTTCCCCTAAGTTATCACACTTTTTCAAATACCCCATGCTTTCAGGCGAGCAAGATTTCGCTGACTTCATCATCCTTCGCTTCCCATCAAACTTCTTCTCAAACGCACTTTCATAGTTACTTTTTTGTGCATGAAATTCATTCTTGTAATCACTACTGCCTTCCCGGTGGCACTCGAATACAACGGAATTTCCAAAGCTCTTCCTTGGAATGGCCATTCTCTTCTAAATTATCCTTTTATTCCCTCAAGAATATCTCACTCGAAGTGCCAGTAGAACATAACACAGCTGACTCCATGTCTTGTCCCAAATCACTCATACGCTATTGATTAGCAACTAGTATTCTTTTCTTTGACTTTCATCACACATGAAGTAATTACACTCTAGGCGATTCTTGCTTTTGTATTATACGAGAAAATAGTAATACTTATGACGTTATCGCCTTGATATATCAATTGGAAATAGTAAACTATAACAGTACTTATCACCCGCATGAATATTTGTCATGTGCCCTAATCAGCCTAGAACCCATCTTTTCTTGCTGCATATTGCGACACAGCAAGCATAACTAGAAGGAAAGTCTATCACTTTGACTATAGACTGATAGAGAAAGCCATGCTTTGAAACGAAATAGTTCTCCTCAATATTCGTAGAAGACGAATTAATGTGTGTATTCTGCAAATTGCACCACCAGTCTCATAATATATTAATGTACCTTCCAAAGCACTGTGAATATCACCCATGAAAAATGGGACTGCATGTGACTTTTTCATCGCTACTTATTATGAATAATTCATCCTCCTCAACAATTCTAACCAACTATGGTTATTCGAAATAATTAATGAAGCTACGAGACATAACAAGCCTTTTATATAAATTCAGGAGAATTCTCATTCTAACTTATATGCGATTATACCTCTTTTTCTTTGTCAATTTATTATTGGGCAAGCAGCATCGTATAATGATGATTTTCAAACCTAGAATTAACACGCCAAGAACCATGTTCTAAAACTACTCGAAGAAACGGCTCCTGTCAATAAACATGATTCCATGCCTTTTGCTTTGCAATGCTTCGTACCTGACTCACTCTCAATTTCTATTGCTAAACACTACCAAGCAGTCGTGCTGGTAATACGACTATAAAATATTGGTAGCGTGTGAAAGCTGCATATTGAGTGAACAACCATCTGTTTTATCGCGAATAATTGAATGTAGAGCCTGGAAAATAGTGTCAGAGTCAATGGGATGAAAGAGCTGTTATCACAATTGGCTGAGAAGATTGCAGCATTGGGCTCGAAAGTTAACTGGGAAAAAGCGAAGTTGATTTTGAACGATGAATCAGAGACCTTCATTTGAAGCCTGGAACCTAGATCATGAATGGCACTAACTAATAGACTGGGAACTAGATTTGTTTCGATTTACTGAGCTAATTGGCTATTGGCTCTTTATCCTACTCCTTGCTACATTTTCAAGCACTCCTTTTAAATCAATGATGCACCCTATCTCAGTGACAACGGTTTTCCCCTTTGACATATCCAGTCGATTAATTCATTGCTTGCTTGAGTAATAATTTAGGTTTCGAATCGTGCTTTCTTGCAACCTGATACTATATAATAATATTTTCAGAAGGAATATCAGCTTAAAATAAATTTCCCGCAAAAAGATTCGTCCAACAAGAAGCAACCCCGTTGAAATTTCTCTGAGAATAGCTCCTGGTATGATCCCTCTGCCTGGTATTGTCTGATTCCATACTGATCATACAGTATACGCTAGCAGGCGCGGAATAAATGCGTTGATGTTGTACAAAGCTTTCATGGTACCAACCAAGGGCTGTTGTCTTCTATTAAAGCTGTGCATCAAAGATCATTGACTTGTGGTCTAGTATCCAAAGGTTTCGCTATCGAGAGAAACCACTTCTGAAGAAACGAATCAAGCAAACATACAGCAACATGAAAAATAAAGACGAGAAATGGCTCAGGATTTCAATGTGCTCGAACTCGCGTACTTTTGGAATGTTTCTAATGGCTATGGCAGGAGTCCTGCTAACTATCAGCAATCTCTTTGTTCAACTAGCAATTGAAGCGAACAGATCGAGGTTACCAACTCTAGAAATTGTATTTGCTCGCAGCCTGATTCAATTGATACTAGTGTTGCCACTGTTAGCTACATTCCGAGTACGGATAATCGAGAACAAAGCCCATGTTTTGCCATTGATTATAATGGGAATTTCTGGGTTTTTGAGCGTAACATTCATTTACTTAGGGATCGATAAGATACCGCTAGGAGATGCGACGGTTATCACATTTACGAGTCCCGTTTTTACGACACTTTTCGCCTACACATTATTATCGGAGTCTTGCTCGATTGTCGATGGGATCTGTGGACTCTGCAGCTTTATTGGGGTTGTGATAGCCGCGAGGCCAAGCTTTATATTCGGTGAAAGACATGGAAATATGAGCATTTTGTTCCATAGAGGAAACTTGTCCGTCGAACGCAAGGAAACAGTGCATTTAATGGGCATTGGATATGTCTTACTTGGAGCAGTGTTTCTATCTTTATATTACGTACTGACGCGCAAAATAGGACTAAAGCAGCATTTCATAGTCAATATATTTTACCCTAGTCTCTTCGGTTCAGCTTTTGTTCCTTTAATAATGCTTTCGTTTGGGATACCTGCCACGATCCCAGGATGTTGGAAATCGTTCATCTACATAATACTTGTAGGCCTGTCTGGACTCGCGGGTTTGGTCCTCCTGGCACTGTCATTAAAACTAGAAGATGCCGGTCCTCTAATATTAATACGGAACCTTGATATAATCTACGCTTTCATGCTGCAGTACTGTTTTATGGGGATACCCCCATCAAAATGGAGTATCAGTGGAGGAGCTATTATCATGCTATCGACATCAGTTATAATTGGAAAACGGTGGATGTGCTTGGTAGGTGAAAAAGAATCCCAGGGCTCTCTTGTTGAAGAGGAAATATGCTTACTAGAGAGCAAAGACTGAAAAAGCTACTATATGATTTGTTTGTAAGAGTACATAGTGTACACAGATTTTTTTTAAGAAAGTTTTTTGGACAGACAGTACCAAACATAATATAGAAATAAATCTATGTAAATCAAACAAAAAACAAGAGAAATATAGGCATGCGTGAAAATGGGAATTTCACTTGAATGAACATCAATTTTCTTGGGTCTCAAATATCCATTACTGAACTTTCTTAACTGTTTTAACATTCGATAGCTGTCTTCTCCTAAACCACTTTCTTACAAAAAAAGCATGCAGTTGATGAAGAGTACCTAATGAGATTCTTGCAGTTGCTGTAGAAAAGGAATTAGTTATTGCTTAAGTGACAATTCACAACTTAGCTATAATTATGATCCACATACCGACGCATTTCTCAACAATCGGCCCTAATGTATCTTACTTGGAAAATATGTATGTATGTCTACGAATTGAACAGTTTAAACTGAGCCAAAGCGTACAGTAAGAGCAATACACATACAAGTATAGACGAAAATGTTTGAGAGGTCTGATCAGGTCTATTTCCTCCTAACTTAAGTGACCATTCAGCATACAAATGGGCCTAAATCTAGCTGTGGAACGCATGTGTGGTTAGAATCCTGCATGATTATTGGTCAATTAGGTAGGGAGAAAATAGACATGATAAGAGCTCTGAAACATTTGTCGTCTATGCTACATATACATATGTACTTAGAGTTATTCGAAGTAAAATTCTTCAGCCCAGTTGATAGTTGAATTCTTGAGACATATTCTTCATTTCTTGAAATTGAGAATGCAAGAAATAAAAAACAAAAAAATCATTTGGAATTCTTTTGCATTCAAATACTAATTCAAACAGCTGTTCCTATTACCATATAAATTGATTGAGTATTAAAACCACAAACTAATACAGGAATTTCCAAAATGAGTTATCAAAATAATGATAGAAATATTTTATATGATAGACAGCAGCAATCTATTCATAACAAACTCTTCAGCTTCAAACGTCTGAGCTTTGAGATCATAACGCTGATGGCTTTCTGTCGATATGCAGTACAGTCAATACATATCAAATGTAACAAATTAGAAATCGAATAATGCATATATATAATGGAGAAGTGCTCCTGAATGGATTTATTGCCTGCTGGTACAACTGACTGTGGTACCCAGACTTGCTTGGAAGCATTGATATAGTCCGGACACAAAGAAAAACCGTTTCTTTGGACATACGTTGAATAGGATCTCTATCGGATCTCTCGAAAAATCCGCGCTGAAACTTCAATGAAAAAGTAACAACACCAATATTAGAAAAAGATAATTAAAAAATCTGAAACTATTTAGTATTAATATAAATCCGTTGGAAAAAGAAATAATTTAAGGTTTCGATACTCTCAGAACCAAACTGCTTGTCTAATACACAGAGTTGATCTGATTTGGTTAGAAAGAACATAGATCCTGATTCAATAAAACTTTTTGCAATATGGTGAGGAATGCTTCCTGCCCTGTTTGAATGGGAAGGATGAGGTGTGATGGGTAGATTGTTCCAATAGAACAACTTAAGTGGATACACTCCCCTTCTTTCTGACCAATAATGAACATTGCATGGCGGGAGGGAAATCCCTTACATGGATATTGATCCTGACGACCTAGAACTAACAGATAATATGCTAGCATAGCGCAGTTGCAAATAAATCCATCAGGTTCAAGCACCAAATAATTTGCTTGAGCATAATAATTTATTGCTACTAAAATGGCATACATAGCACAGACAATATATATTTTATAAATATATATATATATATATATATATATATATATATATATATATATATATATATATATATATATATATATATATATATATATATATATATATATATATATATATATATATATATATATATATATACATATATTTATATATATAAATATATATATATATATATATATATATATATATATGTATGTATGTATATATATATATATTTGTATGTATGTATGTATATAATATATATATATATATATATATATATATATATATATATATATATATATATATATATATATATATATATATATATATATATATATATATATTATCTTAGATATAAGCTCCTTCTAGCCATGTAAAGGAAATTCTGATGAAGCGAAGATGAATGAATCCTCAAAACTATTTAAATACTGCAAATCTGGGCTATCGAGCGTATATATATTTATATATTTAAATGAGGAACCGCATGGCTGCAGATGATATTTAAATATTCAGAGTATGATCTTCTTTTAATCCAACAGACTTGTTTACAGGAATGCTTAAGAGTTTCATTTGCACAAGACATGCGGGTGTGTGCACATATCTCAAAGACTCATTATGTCCATTCATTTTCTATGGATTCGAAAGTTCTTCGAGAATGCCACTATTCATAACACCAATTTGAAGGGGCTCAGATTTTACGGTGTATTGCCTTCTATGTGAGTTTAAAATCTGCTGGCTTCCGAGTGAATCAACAAATGGCCTCTTCTGATAAAAATATAAACGGTATAAGTGGCACAAACAAACAGATTTGTGAATATGGAGCCATGATGGACTCATAAGCTTGGCAGATAATTCGATAGAGTCTCTATAACATCCACAAACGCAATGATAACTTTGCCAAGTCTCGACAGTTCCACAGCATTTGGTGAGGATGGCAACTCACTTGAAAGACTCTTCAGTTCACTATTACATTCCTCTAGCTTTGTTATGTGATTGTTTACTTTCATCCTAGTCACAGGTCCTAATGAATCGCGATACGCGGAAAGACAGTCCAGTAAAGATGAAGCTATATTTGAACATTCCTCTGATTTGCTTTTCATATTATCTGATACTCGGGCTTCTGTCAGTGTTATAATGTCACAAGCAGTTCGGTACAGATTCTGTAGTTCTTCGGCAACTGGGAGAAGTTCTGATTTCAACGAAGCTGTGTTAATTACGACTTGTTTGATTCTAGGTTTTTTAACGATTTTCGTCGATAACTGTGGTTTCTTCTCGTTCAAGACTGGTTTACCTCCAACAGGAATTAATGGCTTCTTAGGAGGAGGCAGGGGCTTTCTTTGGGGGTCCAGTTGAGCACTAATTCCTGGTACAATTGGCTTACGAACGGTTTTCCTCGGTGCTGGGATGGGTTTCTGTTCACTTTCCTTTAGCGTGTGTTTCTTTTCCTCAGACTCTAATGGATCATCATCGAAAACAACAGCATGCCTTTGATTCCGTGTTACATTACTTGGTCTAGGAGGCATTGGTCTTTTAGGCAATGGTCTATCAATTTTCTGCTGATGCATATCAGGTGGATTCTCGACTTCCTTTCTATACGATTGATTAACACCGTCTACTCTGTCCACAGGACTAGGTGGCCCTTTGACAGATTTTAAAGCACCAAGGCCCCTAGACAGTTCATTTAGCGAAATGCTCCCTGAGCGATGGGGTGGTAATTGATTTTCGTTGTTAGATGGCTCCGTATCCTGGACATTCTTCCTCTTGTCATTTTTACTTTTTTCTTTAGACTTTTTCATTTGAGGTAATGGCAACTGTGGTCTACTAAGTGAAGCATTGCCATGCGACGAGGTAGTACTTGAAAGTTCCACTGGAAGAGCAGGCAATGGAGGTGCTCCATGTCTGTTGGGGAGAGGCAACGGAGGTCTTATATCTGAATGAGTTTCCGTCTTAGGTGGCTCCAATGGAGGAGCAGGAGGTCTATCCCTTGGCAAACGAGGCTTCTCTTTTCTTCTACCAGGAGACTCACTAAGTATCTCTTGGTCTCCTGGCTCTACAGGTTGTTGTCGTTGGTCCTGGTCTTTTCTTGGCGGAATGAAAGTCTGGGTGTATCCTTTAACAATAGTTCCCTGTGACACAGAGTGTTCACGACGCAGCGTATCTGCAACTTCTACAAAAAAGAATACCACATCAGGTTAATAGATTGCGGAGGAGGCTATAATGGAGAGGCTGAAGTCAAAAGCACACTATTTAGTACTTCAAACAAAGCTACATGAATGATAATGTCATATGACCGGTATCACATGTTGACCTACGATAAGCTAACTATCATCAGTGGCATAACACACGGTATGCACCTGTAGGTATAAAACTAAGGACCCCACAGAACTTCGCGAAAAAGCGGGTTTTGCATGAAAGGGTGTGTTTTACAATAAAACAATGAGTTATTCAAAGCGTCAATGAAATGAGCGCAAGATTGAAATTTGATCTTTGAGCACCATAAAATTATGATGCAATCAATATGGCCTGCCAGTTAGATGTTACGTTTGGCTAAACATTCAAATATCATATGATTTGTGACCTTTAAAATTTGCGAACAAACTATCGCTGGATCTAACATAGATTGATCGAGTACATTTGATCAATTCAGTTTTGTAATACTGTTCGCTATCCAATCGCTCAACATTGCGTTGTCATTTGTTAGTTAAGTTGCTACAGGCTTCAGAAGAGAGTTTATTTGAATTCTGGCAATATCTATCGAAGGTCTCAGGAAACATTCAGTATTCATATAGTACTGTTGCTTCATTTGATATGCCACAATGTGAGACTAAATAAAATTAGGTTTATGATATGCTCTTGTAATTTACTTGCTTCGGTTTCTGAAAAAAAACCCAGTCCGTGAGCACTTTGGTTCTGAATATGACTCAAATTTAAAGTAGTATAGGAGTACCTAAGCCTCATTTTCACTAAGAGCCCCACACTGCTCCATTATGCCACTGGGTTCAAGTGCAGGGATGCCCATTGCCATTAATATATACTCCATCAGCCAATTAGCAAAAAGGTACTTACCATCTTCAACATTAGTGCTTGAAAACATAGTGTTCAGCTCACTGTGAATTGCTGCAAATGAAGGTCTATCACTTGGTTCCCAAGACCAGCCTATCAAAAATACAAGCAAAATAATAAATATCTACAGTAGATTGGAGCTTCTAAATGATAATAACAGTAAAAGTATATATATTTCAAATTAGATTTCGCCCTGTTACCATAAAAGGTTATCTGAAACTGTTTGGGCATCATGATTGTTCAAATAAAGGTTGGTTGAAAGTGTCAAGGCAACATGACCTAAAAACAGTAGTTTTGGAAATTTTGAATAGTGTTCATGAAAATATGAATTAGAAATATGAGTAAAATTACTAATGGGTGGTGCAGTTACAAATTTGCTTTCATAAAGAAAAAGAGCTTGGAAATATACTATATTAAAAGAGTGTATCTTATATGAAATGGCTATAACACGGATATTTCCTTTTGGGATTCTGTCTATACACCCTTAGCATCTGCTGAACAGGGATCTTGTAAATTCCCCTGATCTTCAAGAACACTCTAAATTAATAAATTATACATTATTTTTGGGCTCCATAACTATTGAGTTATGTTCAATATTAGCACCAACTGCTTCCTAAGTCACTAGTTAAAAGCAAAATAAATTCTAGGGAAAACTAAATAAAAACATACATCGAAGCATCAACTGATATGCTGGTTCAGGACATCCCTCTGGTCGATCAAGTCTATTTCCTTGTTCCAGGAAGGTGTAAACATGACTCAAATCTCTGCCAGGGTATGGAGACATGCCATAGGTTGCAATTTCCCACATTAAAATGCCAAACGCTAAGCAAAGAAAAAACAGTATCACTGCAAAAAGCAGCAACAAATCAAGGCAGATAAAGGAATGAAATGACAACAATTCAGAGTCAAAGCATAATTGAACTTAAAATACTATCTAGTCATGCTAAAACATTTTAGTTGTTTTAGCATGAAAGGAATTTAATCTACATCAGCTCTGAGGCTTTTCTTTCTTTCAGACATTCACTGACTGGTAAGCTTCTGAAAATGTTAACTACATCTCAAAGTACTGTCAGTTTATGGCAAAACAGCTCTCTGGTGTAGTCTTTAGATATCTAATCTACTACCTTTCAGGATATCACCTTCAACGTCATAGCAAAACATACATTCCTTTACAGTAAATCAACAAAATTGTTTGTTACTTACCCCAAACATCAGATTTTGATGAAAATTTGTTGTATGCAAGAGCCTCAGGTGCTGTCCATTTAATGGGAAATTTTGCTCCAATATGGGCTTTGTAGTAATTTGCTTCCAGGTCACGTGCAAGTCCAAAATCAGCTACTTTAATTAAATGATTATCTCCAACTAAACAGTTCCTGGCAGCCAAATCTCTGGGAAAAATCATGAAACAGTAGAAACAGAAGGAACAAAGTAACTTACACTATAGCAAACTAATCCCATAAGTCAGAGGTAAAAACAAGGAAGGGCAAAAGTGTACTTCTTCCATGCTGATAAGATCATGTCAAATATCAAAATTTCAATGGGTAGTAATGGAGTGGAAAGCCAACTTCAATCTCAATCACTAACTGTATACACCCAAAATACTATATCTCAAATACTTAAAAGATACAGATCTGTAATCTTATATATTCAGTGAAAATGGCAATCGACAGTTAGAACATTCACACTCTAATGTGCATTATTATTGCTATAATTAAGGAAAAATAGTCAAAGAAGGACACAAATGTCTATGTTTGTGAGAGCTCAAAATGATCCAACAAGAAAAACACTGAGAATTTAATAGTTGCAATCAACATAATAGTTGCAAGACAACAACAAATACAACAACAAACGAACATGGATACAATACTGTACAAATAGAATATGTGACTCTCCATATGAAAACTATGGCAAATATGACTCAATGCACATACAGCAGTAAACACAAATCATTACAGATACTACTGCAACCATGAAAGCTTAATTTATGATTTTAAAGAAACTATCAGTTTCTGATTTATTACTGGCAATAAAATTGGATGAAATATATAAGATGAAATGACAAGGCATTCTCTAGAGACCAATAAAATACCAATACATGAATGAAATTCTAATATGATAACAGTAGCATGTCCAAACAAGTTCACAAATAAAAATTCAGAACTGGAAATAACTTATGAATATTTGCTAGTACCCATTCAAAGCTCAGTAGTTCAAATTGACAAACACTATGAAAGAGCCATGGTTAACCAATTTTAATACAGTATTCACAATGTTGCTAATACTAGCAGTGTACTTATTCTCATATGTCCTGTGTCTGGTTATGCACAATAATATATTATAAATAGTGAACAAAAATGATAAGGTGCACGCAAAGCATAAACCAACCTGTGAATAAAGTTATGGGTCTCCAAATAATCCATTGCTGCTGCTACCTGTGTTGCCATATACAGGAGAGTTGTTGCAGGTATGTCCTTGCTTGAGGGGTTTCTTAAGTAATCCAGAAGATTACCACGAGGCATGAACTCAGTGATGATATAAATAGGCCTCTCTTGAGTACAAACACCAATCAATTGCACAAGGTTTGGATGCCGAATTTGCTTCATCATTTCAGCTTCTTTCAAAAACTCATTCACATTGGTTGCATCTTCCTAGTGTACAAAGAATACTAATGAATGAGGACACAAATAGTTTTAGACAGGCATTGTTCACTTCAATGAGAAAGATTCAGAAATAGGTAGATACACATTTAAGGTAAAGAAAGTCCCATACAAGATTTTGTATGCTTGGGTGCCTGCTAAAGAGTACAGTTATCCCAGGCCATTGACACTATGAGGTATGGTAGGCAGTTCCTCTTCTTGTCACCTATATCTTCCAAGTGTTGCCACCAGGTATCCATTTGCTACTGGGTGAACAGTGAGCAAGCATCCTAACTATGGCCCAAGGGTTCGGATTGCATCACTAACCTTCAACACTCTAACTACTCAGACTCTTGCCCATACATACATATACGCAAAGCCCAAATTACAATAAAATAAGATTAAATGACACCTACATAGCTCCACATAAACTAAACACAGAATAAGACATATTTTCATTTCTACTTTTATATATCATCAAAATATGAAGAACAACATGCTGACTTATGCCACCATATGTCAGGAGAATACTATGAATAAATTTACATACAAGAGCAATATGGGTTCCTGTATACTACTATATTTATAAAATACCACAGCTTTTGTGGTGGTTACATAACTATATTATAGTGTATTTATCTGCCACACCTTAAAGGCCTGTGTGTGAAAGTAATGTCTGCCATAGACTGGTCTGTGGTACAAAAAGGTATAGCACTGCTGCACCAGGGAATTCTACATTGGCGCACTCTACATTGGACTTAATTCAATATCAATCTCAAATGATGTGCAATGATATTTGTACAGTTAGCTCTCACAAGCATTGAAAGTTCACATGAAAATCAGAAACAAATCTGAATATGCTCCTTGTTCTATATTTTAAACATGAGCTATTCAAGGTATTCTTAGCAAGTTCCTACCAAAGTAATACTACAGTCCTTACTCCAGTCTTACATGACAAAGAGGGAACAGGAAATCATGCTTCATCATAGATATAGAATCCTCAGCACACCATTAATATGTCATGTGGGCATAGATGGGGTGAGCTGTGTCCTAAAACACAGACTTGGACAAAGGGTCAGTGCACCTTGCTGGAAAAAGCCTGTGAAACACTATAACTTAAAATCAAGGCATACTTTACTTTCTCAAATTTCCTTCATCCATGAAATTGACAAAACAATATTCCAAAACTCTACCTAATGGAAAACAAAATGATACTTGATGTTGTGTCAGCATAAAGAACAATTCCTCTTACCTTAAGAGTTTTCACTGCAACAGTTCTATTGAATCGCTTGTACTCTGCTCTATACACTTCACCATACTGCCCACCACCAAGTTTTGGGCCAATGTTTATTTCCTGTCTTGGCACTTCCCATTGGTCACATGATGGTGACATCGAATAGACTGTTGGTTTTTCCAGCTTAGGTGCAGCAAATCTCAGGCACGTTATCAAGCCACCAGGCTCTTGGTTATGATATAACACAAGCTCAGGTATTGATCTAAACTTTATTATTTCCTGAACATACATACTCCCATCTGCATCATTGTTCACCCTATAATGATAAACCCTTCCTTCATATCTAACAGACAAGGAGTACTGCCCAGGAATGCTCTCACTTTCACGTATCAGGAAGCTACCATTGATTCCACTACTCAGCAAATATTCAGCACGGTTCCTTGAAATTTTACCATGGTACCAGTCATGCCGATTCAGGCTTTTATTCTGAACTATGTATGCACTTGGGACCCATCCCTTCTCCCCCTTGCAGTTCTGGGCCTCAGTCCAATCTGGGTTATGTTCACCAGTAATAAGCAGAAGCTCATTCTTTCTTATACTCAGCATTGACTCATCAGTAGCATCAAAATCATGGAGTGCAACAAAACAGGATGGATCAGAACTATCAATATGAATCAAGTCATGTTTGACTTCCATAAATGGTACACTTGATGCATCATCACCAATTGGCGGAATTGCAGGCAATGGCCTACCAACCATGACACCTTCAAGACAATCAATGTTGTCAGTAACTTTGCAGATTTATTCTAAGCTTAAGACATTTCTAACTAGGAAAAGTGTTAACTACAATATAAAATGGAAAAATATCATGGTAGCTTTAATTGAATATTAGTTAAGAAAAAGCCACATCAAAAGAAATGAAAAAACTTGACTTAATGTGGAGACAAAGGCAATTATGAGTCCCTTGGTGTTACAGATCAAATGGCACATATAAATCCAAACAGTTACAATCAAATAACATGCAAGGGGTGCTATAACCTCTTCTTACCTTGTATTAAAAAAGTGTCATAAAACAGCACATAACTGCTTTAAGGGTGAGGTAATACGTGTGTGGCTGGGATTGACAAAATAAGGTAATTATAATTCTAAAGGTCTTATGCCTATCTTAAACGCATTCTATTAGTCTATTCTATTCTATTCGATCATGTCCTATCCTATCCTATCCTATCCTATCTTATCCTATTGTATTGTATTCTATTCAACACCAATTATATCAATTGAAATAAGCCTCAAAAACACATTTAACTTTTGACGATCAATGAATCTCACATGTCTTTTGCTTATGTTCAAAACATATTAAAGGAATCAAAAGAAATCTATCTAATAAAATCTGAAAATTAAAATTGAATTATGGCTTGTTGCCTCAAGAGACCTAACTGACCTATTGATGCAAGTTTTTGAATGTTACTCTCATCAAAAGCGCGACCGACTCTTACGGAAGTATTCAAAAAAGTAAATTCTATCTACAACTCAATTTATTACATACAAATGTGGATATGCAATTAATTCCAAAAATAACCTGAATGATCTTTAGATTCATCAGTAATATTTTCCCTGGATCGTGAGATATCCCCTCCATTTCTCTGCCGTATAGTTTTCGATTTAGAAACTTTATCATCACGGGCTTCTCTTCCTTTGCCTTGGCCTTGGCCCATATTACAAATGTAAATAATCCTTATGAGAAGGGATCTCTTTGCAATATGAATGTAATCCGATAAGAATATAGTTCATCTGTCAAGAATATAAATACTCTCAGAGCTCCACGCATGTCAGGGTGCACATTTACTATACAGTTTCACCAAGACGAACATCTAACAACATGCACCACAAGCAGGGCCTAACTGTCACATTTTTACTGGCAGCTGCTACCCACTTTCCATCAGTTAATTCCAAACTTCAAACAAGAACTGAGTGGTGATATTCAAATGCAGCTAGCGATGACAATATTTCGAAACTATCTGTTTTTGAATACCAATAACCACAAAATTCAAAAGTCACACTTCCTACTTCGATATGTGAAGGGAGGTGCATGATACTTGGTTACCCTGCGCCCTCCTTCTCAGAAGAAAGCCTGCGGAGGATGGTTATAACGGGTATAATCCAATGATATATAAGCGCCGAAGGCGCTAGATGCGCATGTTCATTGTTCGGCACTGAGGCAAAATCACTGAAGCGGTAAGAGGTCAGAATGCGAAAGCCCTGCTGTGGCTGAGTATGGGAGATTACATGAAACGTTCTTGCTTCACGTCATATCTATGAAAGTAAGGCGCCAATCTCTGAAGAATCATACAAATGGATGTATATACAGCCGATATACACATCTAGCGCACAAAGAGCTCTATATTCAAGTATAGATCTAGATATTTGCATTACATTTTGTCGCCTGGGCCATCTCCTTGGTATATCTAAAGTGACCTATACAGGCACCAAGCAAAGTTTGCTATTTAGAGATACAAGTTGCAAGTAAAATTTAATTCAACGAGTTTAGTTCAGTTCAGTTTTATTTTATTACATTGTTGTGAAGTATGACATTGTTGTGATCTGTATAAAAATTTCCTCTCTATACTGCTAGGAATTTCCGATCTCACAAGTTATTCAGGCCCGCCGAGAGCATGTATTGGGCCCCGGGGCACATAGATGCATACATGCTTCTTCCAAGGGGGAGCTGAAAAATTACATTTTCCATGGGAGCCCCTCTCAGAAATTACTGCCTAAATACAACTTGATATTGTTATTTGCTATAAAAATAAATAAGGAATGCATATCACACAGAATCTCTTGAGATTAGTTTCGTGCGTGAAGCCAAGAATATAAAAGTTGTTTTAAAAATTGACAGCGTTCTAACTTATTTCCCAGAGTAGCTCAGCTCTCCCTCAAAATTTCGTCAGAAGGAGCTTAGATTTTGTAGCCCCCTTAAATTTGTATCTTTAGGGGAACAAATAAAAAAAAATGAGAGGCTGTGATGGCTTCACTATAAAATATCAAAGTTATTACAGAATTATTTCACAGCCTTGGGACCCCTCTTAGGTATGTTCAGGTAATGTGCCCCACTTGCCCCCTCTCACCGGGCCTGATTCGTGTGAGATGACCGCAGAATAATCCCTGCCTCAATAACTCCTGAACTTTGAAAGGTAAAGAAGACATCCTTCCGCAAATCGCAAATCATATTCATACTCTCTCACTTAGGTTTTGCTTGCAATTTGTAACTTCATAGTGCTAATAGTATACAGAAAACTTTGCTAGGTAATTGTATAGCTCATTTAAAGTATTTTTTCTGCCTAGCAATCCATGAATGAAGCTGCATTCATTTGATATTGCATGTATAATATGACGAAGAGAATGGCCTAACCCAAAACATTAATGGAAATAGCCTGATTCAAGCAGGAAAATTCCGGCTTTTTGTAATAGATGTGTCTGATGGTTGGTGTGCTATTCGATTTGCATGATTTTTCAGGGATTTGACTCTTCTTTTCGCATATATAGTGTGAAACGAGAGCGCTTCTTGCTATCTCCCATACTGAGCCTGCATGAAACTTGAGTATGTTGACCTCTTTACTCATCCGTGACTTGCCTCACTTAGACAATAGGCAATTATCTGAAGATGCACATCTAGCGCCTTCGGCGCTTCTATATCATTGGTATAATCACTGGGATCAAGCATTGGTTGTCTGCGCAAGAATGGCCGCTTTATTTTCACTCCATTATTACCAATTTCCTTTCAATGAAATACAATGCTGATAAAATGTGATTAATTTTCCTGTTTATTCCAGATAGCGCGTCATCTCCATTATCTAGGAGAGGGATTGGGTCCAAGGTCAGTCCTTCCTCAGTCACGGCTCCGCCAAATAAAAAGTGGCGGGCTACAGCTACAAACAATAAGATTGCTTGATAAAGGCCAGAAAAATCGCTATCTGGCAGAATGTAAGAGGAGGAACCCCCCCGGCAACGCCGTGTTTGTCACCATAAACCTATACTCCCCGGTCCTCACGGTTGTCTATGATATATGAAATATTCATATTTCTGTTCGCTTATCGGAGTTACTGTACTTCTCTGACATAGATTTCAGATGCAATTAAAACGTTATTGTGTATAAGTAAGCTCTTTAACCATCTCGTAGAAGTTCTTACATTTGGATAAGACTCATATCAACGCGTAAGGTAGGAACTTTTAATGAAGTCAACGTGTCGCACCTTCTTGCTTATAACTGATGTTTACCTACTTGTCATATAACAGCCTGGCTATTACTATTAACAAACTAAGGAAAATGCAGTTTTACTGAAATATTCCTTGATATATAGATGACAAGGTACTTCAAAGTGAAGTGATTGCAGTTTACCTAACACCAAAGCTGTAGAAGGAGGGATGGGGGGGGGGTAATATAGGACTCCTATAGAATTCAGTCCAGAGAATCCGAGTACGTACAACTGTTCCTCCCATTGTGCCATAGAATACAGATCATTGACCCACCACATTGCTATGAGATGGTGGTGCATCTGAATCTTTCGAAAACCACAAAGGGTGTGGTTTCGTCAGTTTCGCACTGAATACGTCTTTCACACCAGAAAGGGCCCACTTTGCATAAAACAAAGTTATATACACTAGCGTTCAAAAAGTGTTGGGACGATTCGAAGTTTCGAAGGACGCTTACGTTAAAAGCTTTATAAAACATGTATTTGACCCTCTCCTATCAAATAGGAGAACCGATTATTACCATGAAATTTTATAAGACATTGCTTATGTTTCAAAGCTTTTCAGTTGCGCCACAGTATTCGAAAAAGATTAACCGAAAAATTTTTCTAGGCCAAAAACATGAACATGGCATTTATCAAACGTCATGAAATATCATACCAGAAGCGTTTGGAAATTGTTTTTACAAAAATAATGGTAAAAGCTATCAAGAAATTGCAGCAATTGTGGGCTGCTCAAAGAATGCAACTTTCGCTGTATGCAAAAAGTTCTTTAAATTTAGAACCGTAAAAAATCTGCCAAGGGTTGGTAGTCCAAAGAAGATCAAGACGCCAAGACATGAAAGGTCTTTACTGAGAGCGCTGCGATGTAGTAGGTTCGAACCTTTACAGAACATTTTGTTGGCGTGCAAAAAGGGCTAACTTTTGAAACATTGGCAAAAAACACAGCAAGAAAAATCGTTAAAAGATATAGCTTTTAAAGCCGCATAAGAAAAAAGCCCTCATTGATAACAAAAATTAATCACCATAACTCAACGTTGCCACATACAAGTCGACACGGTCACTCTTTTATCGAATCGTCCCAACACTTTTTGAACGGCAGTGTACCAATCTTAAGTATTGCAAAATAATATCCCTTGAATCCTAAAGATGGAGCAGGTCCGTATCCTCATTTCAAAATAACCCACAATCTGCGAATAATGAAATACTTATTGCAGAGACGTCAGCTCTAATCGTGAATGATCAAACGTGACTCTAATCGTGAACCTCTAACTCGTGCTAGGATGTTCAAATCCATCTAGCTTATTATATTAATTGCAAATATCTGGTATTGATGGCCGCTGCAAATATCTGTACTTCTAAATCAGCTACACTGAAAAGCAATCCTCCCTAAATAATAATAATAATAATTGAAGCTAATTCTCCATTTCGGAGCAGTTACCCAATTACTGGGTATCACAAGCTGTTGCTATTATTTTAACCAGTCTTTTTTTTGTATCTATTTTCAGGCACCTTTTTATATCTTTTCATCTCTAGATATCTTAAAGTAAAGTGAAATAGGATACGCATAGAAATGTTAGGGAAGGGTTCATTTTTCACGGCCAATACGGTCTATTTTGCAATAAACAGAGTTCTATTACTATTGGCCATCGGGCAAAACGACTACTTTTATCAGGCTCAAGAGCAAATAGCAATATATTCTTTGACATGTACAGACTTTTCGCGTTTGAGCAAATGTAAAATAGGCAATAGGTTACGCCCAGACTTTAACATAGCATTTTATCCGAATACAGAAAAAAGAAGAATTTATATGTTGCAGCATTGGTGTTACCGTCGACTTTTGAAAATTAAAAGCAAACGTTGGTCCCATATACGATTCTGCACGTTAGGGAGTGCCTGATAGAGAGGACACCTATCCTGAGCCGTCGGCATAGTGAGGTAGGGTGGCCAGTTCCTTTTCTCGCCGCCTTTAACTTCCCCAGCGTTGCCCCAGGTACCCATTTACTTCTGGGTGGACAGTGAGCGAACATCCCAACTATGATCCGAGGGTTCGGCTCGAACCATCGATGTTCCGTTCAGCATTAAAGCACTCCATCCACTCTGCTACTCGTCCATTTTTTAGAGTTAGCAGGACAACCAATATTACTGCGTATTAGGGTGAATGAACTGCAAGAAAAGTCTGCAAAAACACCTACACCAGAAGGAAGTTAACATTTGTAGGACATGTTCTGAGGAAACTGAATCTAGAAAGTGACATGGGATCAAAGTATGGAAGCGTTGAAAAGGAAGACCGAAAACATTATTTGGATATAATATTAAAGAGAATTTGGGTGGTGGGGGCTTGTGAAAATTCATAGAATGGCACCGGGCAAGACGTCACTAAGAGGCCACAAAGGAAGAACTCGACAGACACACCACTTGTGGGATATCAAAGCCATAGCTGGCTGATAGCCAAGATGAGCATTTGCACCTTGATCGTCTATTCAAACCATTTCCATTCTCAGATGCAATAAAGGTACAACAAATGTGTGGAAAAAATAAGATTATCCAGATACAAAGACATACTACAATGCTGAACATCAGTAAATAAATACATAATGAGAACTGATACATATACGCATTACTGTCATTTACAATCCACCATGACTCAAGAGAAAGAAATACTTTTATAGACGGCAGGAATATCAGCAACGAAACTCGAACCGTAACGGCATCAAAGTATCAAAGTTATCAAATCCAGACCAGAAAAATTAGTTAGTTCTTCTCGAGCACAAAGCAAAAATCTACAAGGTGAAACTAGGCATTGTGACAGCGGTAACAAGGACAGGTCGATTCAACCTATTGTATTGCTGGTATGTTCAGGTTTCCCCCCAAACATTTAGTTTGAGGGTTCGAGTTATGAAATGTTGACATTCCATAACTCGAACTCTCGCGAAAAATCAAGAGTTATCGAATGTTCGAAGTTATCGAATTATCGAATGTTCGAGTTATACGGCAGGGTTTCCATTCACTAGAGGTAGCGAATGTTCGAGTTATCACGCAGTCGAGCTACTTAAATGTCACTTGTGTTCAAAAAACAGGGGTCATACGGTTTGGAAAGTCAGGGAGAAAAGTATCAAAATTTACGCAGGTCAGGGAAGTCAGGGGGAGTCAGGGAAAGTCAGGGAATTTGTTTCTGAAAAGCTAAAAAGGTCAGGGAAAGTTAGGGAAATGTCTTGAAAAGTGTCTGCAACGAGTGCTTGTAAGGAACCGACCATTAATTCTTCCAGGGGAGGGAGTGGAAGACAGCTAAGAGATGGACCAAAACTATGCACACTCAGGGCGAGGGGGTGGAAAGTAAAGAGCATTTAAAAAAAGGATTAAGGAGTTTCTTCTAAAGTCCTGGAGCGGGGACCAAAATTTTTAAATAGGTCTGAGAGGAGGGACGAAAATTCCATCAAATATATGAGAATGCCTTCCACCCCCTCCCCACCAGTAATTAATGACACGTCCCTGAGCTCTATTTCTTCAACCATATTAATGCAAGCTACCAAAACTGATCTCCTACATACTTATTATTGTCATTCTTCACACTGCTTACAAACTGTGTCATGTCTAAAACCAATACAATTCTTGGTTGCTCTGGTATTTTTTACGATTGTTAAAATTATTGATTTCGTTTGGCACCAATACTGTCTTTTTGCACCCTGGGTCAGGGAAGAAAGTATCATTTTTACCCAAAAGGCCAGGGAAAGTAAGGGAATCGTTGTCCTAAAAATGTGTATGAACCCTGAAAAAGACTGCCGTACTTTTCTGGAAATAAAATTTCTACAACTAATTAAAATTACTATCAACAGGATTACCAAATAATATGTAAATGCATATGCCAAATTGATTGTGGACACAATTACGTCTATACATATCACTGTATCCACGGCCAACTTTAACTGCACAGTGAATGCTATAAACATAAATCTTGAAAAGGCTGCACAAAAAGATCAGTTGCTTCCATATAGGCCTAGCACGGATTCTCTAAATAATATCCTTGCCTCTTCTTATTTTACTCTATGCTTTCACCTGTTTCGTTGGTTGTAAGCCAATTGCAAGTCTTCTTTTTCGTTTGCTCCTAGATGAAAACAAATATACCTAGGATACATTACATAGACAAACCATATACGTACCCTAAATCCTCGAATTAGCCTGGGTGCTATCTTATTCAAGGGGGGTTTATAAAATCATATGATATATACTATAAAAAACCTGTTTTCAAAACTCGTTTTCTCCATGATATAAAAAGAACGGACAAAATATAAGCATGAGTCTACAACAAGGACTTCATCATCTTTTGTGATAGCGCCTGATATTTATAGCATAAAATACATACACACACACACACACACACACACACACACACACACACACACACACACACACACACACACACACACACACACACACACACACAAACACACACGCGCGCGCGCGCGCGCGCGCAATTTTTTGCCGACTTTAAATGGCTAAGAACAATAAAACCTACCGGAATTTTACCATATTTATGTTACCAGGCAAGCTAAATACAACCTACCACTTAGTGAGGATTATATTTGTACTATATCAATAGAGAATAGATAAAAAACGAAGTTTCAAATATAAAGTGAGAGATATATTTGAAAACTAAGCATTAAGTATAACTGATATTTACCAGACGAGCGGTATTTATCTTTCATGAATCTGGGGCACCTTGGATAAATTTCGTTACGAACTTTCTCGGAGTCTCAAAGTTAGCACCCTCTTGCGGCGTCTTAGCTAAGATAAACAAACAAACGGATTTTGAGAATTCAAAGACCAAGACATTATCGATACAACGACATGTGCAAACAGTATACAATGTTATGTGGTGAAAAAACCACTGGAAATGATATCAAAAGGACTGTAGATATGAAACTTAAGCATGCAAAATTCTCTGCAACCGCATTGCTTATTCCTTACCAAAAATCGAACTTATACGCGTGGGTCAAGGGCTCGAAAACATGCACTATTTGCGGGAAACTATCTTTCGCACGGCGACCGAACAATAGGAAATTGAAACTCCACACCCAAACCAGATCTTCAACTTAATTCGGAAGATTTTCAGCAAAATAGTTTATTGGTTGAGCAAGGGTTAACAGGTCCTCTCAATTCTAAGCTTCTCGTACTTTTAAATTTCCACGCTGGAAAGTTCTTTCCTTGGCAGCTAAATTCCCATTTACATACAGAAAGGAAAATTTGCTTCTCCTAACTAAAACTCGAATGCTGTAATACTCCAGTGCTTATTCCATTCTTCAATGAGCTGGGACTTCCAGGTCCATCAGTAATAAAACCTTGAACCATTGAGCTTTTGCAGTGATACCAAGTCCACACTGCTCTGATCTCTTTCCAGTCCGGGAGTTTAGAGCAATCTTGTTTGAAAGACTTCTCCTTTAGACAAAGTCATGTTGCTTCTTGAAACTTTCATCTGTGTGGCCTTAAAGAATATCTACAGAGCTCTCTGGAAATTTTTCAAAAAACTTCCCTGACTGTTTTACACCTTTCCCAGCAGTTTAAAACCGACCAAGGAAATAATCTGCAGAGTCCAGAATAATGCCCAACCTTCCTCCGGCTGTCAAATCTTCATCATAAACTTTCCTCTTTTAAGACAATCAAAGATCACCAAAGTTCATGAACTCTGCATTGTGTATGTCTCAAAGAACTTTTACTGTAGAATGGCAGTGCCTTTCACAGCCGATGTCGCACTAACGAAAATTTTGATGAAACTGGATTGTTGATACAAATTACTAAACCTTCCTCAAATATGACATAGAAAGCAAAAATCTTCCTCCGGCTCAGAGCCGTGGAGCCATGACCCTTTCTGGACTCTGATAATCTGACTTATGTACCAACAATGAAGAACCAATGAGTGTGAAAAATCTTCTGACCAGAGAAAATTCATTGAATTTCCTGGTTCTCCAAGTTTTCCTTGACCTCATATTCAATTTCCTTGACCTCATATTCAATTCATTGACTTTTACTGGTTCTCCAAGTTTTCCAGACTCCTGGGAACCCTGCATCTATTGATAAGTTGATCAAGACTGAGACTTAGACTGTTGAACTGAAAATGAAATGTAATTGCAAAATTATAAACTTGTGCATGCAGAGAAGAAAACCTGAAACCTATACTCACCAATACTGGCTTCAAAGGACCGGACATATTCTGAAGCATTTTCCTTAAACTGCTGAAGCATTTGATAAAAATCATTCATATCTTTAACCTGAAACAAAAGTTCAACTGAATATCAAATGGTCAATATATTACAGGCAATGTGGCAAGGAAAATATAATAACCCTTTTCAAAATATAATAACCCACACTAGTCTCCATGCTGATAGGAGCTTGTCAACAGTGGCCCTTTGTTGCTTTTCCTAGTCCAAAACCCATAATTCAAATGCTTAATACAGTTAATGGCTTTCAAAAAGTATGCACTACCTCACTTAAAATGTGTGTATGAAATAAAGGAAAATTTGACATTATCATGAAAGATCTTACTTAGTAAGGATGATTTCATAATTGTGTCAGTTACAAGTTAATTAAGGAGCATGTGCATGTGAGAACTTTGAAAAGTAGCCAATCTACATACAAACATATTCATGTAGCAAAGGATGGTTGTAGAATTAAAAAATTGTGTTTTACAAAACAAAATCTGTCCTTGTGCATACAGGTCATTTTTATAAGAAACAAACTTTCTCCCTTTAGCTTGGATGTTTCTTAATATTTAGGTAAATCTTAAATGTTTCTAAAAATTCTTGAAATTTCTTATAGCACCAAGGCAACTGTGAGATGAGAAATAGGACCTTTAGTTAAAAACATCTGAGAGAAGGATGTTGTTTGTATTCTGCTTCCAGCTTGATAAAACACTCTCACAAAAACAGCTACTACAAGTTTACTTTTGAAACTCAGCCTGCCTGGGTTTCCTAAATGTTTCTTAATTTTTGCCTGATTTGAGCCTCATGTTTCTGATATACTTGTTTCTCATCAAAAAGTGTATTCAGTTTATCTCTAATTTACTACTGTAAGCCTTTCCATGAGTAAAGTCAATGCATGCTGCCAATCGCGCTTGTGGGATTGTTTCAGAGCGCTAAACAGTCAGTTGTGAGAGCTTTCCTTAGTACTTGGATGTATATTTTTCATAAAGCTGGCGCAAGTGACAAATCGAGCATGTGAACTGAGCTGGGCACATGCCTGCACGCTCGTGCACGATTGCGCGCACCTCATTGAAAGGCCTGCTACTGCTGAGAAACTTTGGAATAAAATAAAATCATATTGTATATTTGCTACTCACATATCCTGTGTGTCTTGCTTGGTAAGATGTAAGTCTGTCAACAAATGCCTGAGCATCAACCCTGCTAGCTAACACTTCTCTCTGCTTTTCTGAGAAACAATCATCATCATAGGAAAAAGTCTTATCACTCTCTGTGTCTCTGTAGAAAAGAAATCAAGCAATAAATATAATTCACTCATGACATGCCAGTTCTGTCAAAGGCACTTCATTCAAGTAGTTCAATGACTATCTAATTCTATATCCATAGCTCCATAAACATAAAAACACAGTAGTGTAATATGTCCAAAAAGAGATGTACGGATGATTTTCCTTGGCATATTACATGCAACACCTTATTTACAAATAGCTAGATTACACCTCAGTTGTAACATTCTGTCTTCCCAAACTCAATGTGACACAAAATATCAAATGAAGATTGAATGAAATTAGAAGCTGGAGAATGAAAATTTAGAATGTCATTATTATGAGTATTGACTAGCATAAACTTGGTATCAAATTACTAGTTGTTATCTTTGGCATCTGTAAACAGAACATTCAGGGTGAATGAATTTAATGTATAGTTTTTTTGACACAAAAACTCAGGTTTCTTGATGAGTCTAGATTTGAAACTACACATGTAATATCCATTGATGTTCATTCAGTTCCATAATTCCCTAGAATCTATTTTGGGCTACAAGGAACAAAAACAATCTAAACCAAAACTGAAAAGCTCAGAGACATAATGAGGTGTGTCACAAGTACTAGAGGGCATTTCTTGGCAAATTGCTTCACTTACATCTGGGCATCTGAAAGTTGCTTCTGGTACTTTTCACACAGTTCTATCCATTTTGCCTTTTCATCTAGAAGTCTGATATAATGGTAGGATGATTGTTCATCTTAATGTATGTTATCAAACAAGATGAGGAGGGAATCTCTGCAGCATTGAACACAATTGTAAATTCTAAGTCAATATTAACATGGAAAATTTAGCAAAGATTCAGTATCAACATCAAACAAACAAGGGCTAACTAAATGACAAATACTAGCGCTATCAAATATGTTGGTCCTGAGCAACAGTTCAACGACACCCCGAAATCTTAATAATAATAATAATAATAATAATAATAATAGAAATATTTATACAGGTTAAAAACCTTTTCAGTGCCAAAAGGTACTGTTATCAATAAGGGTCCTGTTTTAAAAAGAATATAAATTATTGACTTTAAAAGTAGTTGCTAATCTTGCTTTAAATTGTAAAGAAAAAATAGTTAAAACGTTTATAACGGCCTATGCAATGAACTAGTTGTTCAAGAAATGTTCTTTCAGGTGATATTTGAACTGAACTATCGACGTTAATTTTCGAATGTCAATTGGTATTTTGTTGTAGCATGAAGGACCTTGAAAGCAAAACGATTTTCTTGCAGCCTCCATTCTGACCTTTGGAAGGCTTTGTTGCCCAAAATGAGAGGGGAAAGTTTCAATACATGAATAGGTATATAACATATTAACATTTGCCATACACAAATTATTCTTACAAATCTCAGCTTACTTTTTGATATTTTCCAATGTTCTCTCTCTGAAAGGAACAACATAATGATATTAGTTAAAAAACTCTACTTTGACAGGGGAAGGATGCTAAAACTTAAAGACAATGTAGAAAATATGCAACAAACAAGCTCTTTATTAGAATTTATTTCTTGGAAAACCTCATTTTTAAATGAAACGATGACCCAATTCAACAGCATAACAAATATAAACAAAAATATGATGCTTGATTCCTATTGAATAGACAATGACAACAAAAAATGAACCAACTATAGTCTAATACAAAACAAAATACTCAAATTACACATAGCCATAATCAGGAAAACCAAAAACACTACACAAGCATTCTATAGCAAATAACAAAAGAAAAACAATAATATAAAACCACATGAAGCATCACAGCACAATAAGACAGTGCAGGCAGATCAAGAACATGAGCTTAAATACACAACAAAATAAATAGGACTGCATGGAAAAACAATTCACATAAAATAGTTTTACCTTGCCATCTGTTCTGCCTCCTTTCTTGCTGCAGCTTCCTCAACACTTTCTCCTGCCAGAATCTAGTACATTAAGTGCAGGTATGTATCAATAAAACTGGAAGATATAACATCTTGATACCAAAAATCATTTGGCTGAGCAAAGCAATGTCCATTTGGCAACATATTTTTGCACTTATAGGAAGGTATATAGAGTGGAAATGTACCTGCTGTATTCCCTCTCCTTTCTCTACATTTGTCTGCTTGGTTTTCTGTTCATTTGCCAACATCTCACAATCACTAACCCCCCTTTCAGTTAAGGTATCATTGGTGGACACATTTTCTTGTTCTTCTGTTTCCTTCTCTGCTTTTCTTTCTACAGCATCATCAACACTGTTCACTTCTACAGACAACTTGAAATTTCTCCTCAAAACAGTATTCACAATTGACTTTCTTTTCCCACTTCTAAGGCTGCTTCTCCTTGATTTCTTGCTTGAATCATCAACATCCTTTTTGCTTTGTGGTTCAGAATCAGTGCTAATATTTTTTATAATATCCCGTATACTTCTTAGTCGATATGTAAATCTTTCTCCCTGAAAAGATAACATAAGCAGTTTAAGAAAGTCAAATAGTATCCTTGGTGTTTATGCAAACATCTCATATCTCTCCAGGGGCCATCTGCAAAGGAAATCAGTTAGTTTTAGAGCTTGGGGTTTCTAAGAGAAACTGCACAGACTTCACTATGTTCTGTTACTAAAAATGGCAATATACCAAAAGATTTCTCAACTATATGACAGAGGGGTAAGTGGCAATAGGTATATGCATAGCTGAAGTAGTTGACTAGCTTCTGCTAAAACCTTCCTATTATTAATACTAAAATTCTAATAATGTGGCCAATACTGCCTGCCCACCTGCTCCTTGTTGGTTACCATCTTTAGAGGGTCTTAGAGACCACTTAACATTCCAAGGCAACTTAGACAAACTTATCTTAGATAAACTATCAATAAGCCAAAATTGCAATAGATGAAATACTTTGTCATCTCCTTTGAATATCCAGTATCCAAAGAGACACTTACAGAGCAAACTATATCATGGCATGCTTGACACATCAAGGTGCTGTTGCATATTATGTTCATTAATTAGGGGAAATTTTCTAAACACCCTAGTGCTGCTCAATACCTTTTTTTCTAGGACCCTTTGATTTTGACCATTTCATTAACCCTATGGTAGCTACAGGCTGATTACAAATCAGAGTTGAGGCCTCTTTATTAGAAGTTGAAACCTAATAGAAAGGAAAAAGGTCCATGACATTCCATGGGAAAATAAATAAATAAATGTGCCCACCAAAGCCTTATTGAAAATCAAAAATTAGCTAGTTAGAATCATGCCACAATTAATAGGAAACTTATCATGAATTGTTATCTCTTAAGTTCAAAAACTAAACCAGAGCTTTCTCAAGTATACAAAGAAATTATATGTATTCCAAGAAAAGTTAGTGAATTTTACTTGATGTATGAGAAACTGTCATAGAACAATAACATGACATGCATGCTGTTCAGTGGTGCTGGAAGATTAGAAGTCATGAGGACAATTGACATGATGGCAGATAATAGTGCTTGAGAGAGTACAAAACTACTCTAGAGAAATTTGGCACTAATATTGATAAACCAACCTTTATTTCATGCTTTGACACCTCTTCCTGCTCAGTGGTCCTGAAAGACATGTTAACAGAATAGCACATACAAGCTGCTAAATTCATTGCAAAGTCACATTGTGTGATTGAATGAAGAATTTGTAAATGAACAAATTAATAATTGGCCAATCTGGTCAACTGACTGACACATGTTTGCATTCAAGATGCTATATATACATATATATATACTATGCAAATAGCAAATACTATGTGAATGTGGCTCTGTGTTATATACATAAACAATATATATATATATATATATATATATATATATATATATATATATATATATATATATATATATATATATATATATATATTTATATTTATTTACATATATTTATATATTTATGTATATTTGACTAGATTACTTTTAATGAGATTCATTCTTAATTGCTATAATTAGGGCATTTATATTTAATCACAAGGCACAGGGCATACATCAACAACAACAACAACAACAGCTGAAGTGTATATCCTGTATACATATTCATTCTATTATTACTTTACATTATTATCATTTTTAGGACATAGTCAGTTAAAGTCAATGAGTCATTCAGTCTATAGCAGAAATCAATCAAGGGTGCTCTATAAGGCTATGTTTTCAGGCACCTCACATCTCGTCCTCAACAAAACAAAAGGGACTATAAAAATGAGCTCTTTAAATAATTAAGAGGCTCTGTTTTGCACCTCTTCTAAGAATGCATTCAAATACATAAAAAGACCTGTGCCAAAAGCAAATAAATGGGACTCCAATAAAGAAATAATTGATATATATATATACAAACAGCATACAAAAAGGCTGTGATATTAAGAAGTGTAATTTGCTTGTAACATATGCCTACCAAGATTTAACTGTGTGAAATAGTAATTTCTGATTATCTTTAAAGGATCAGCTTTATGTAAACTGATTCTAAAACACGTTTGCTGCCCAATGAGAAAATAATTTTTGGATTATTGGGCAAGCAAGATCATCCTTTCACATAAGTGTTCTGAAATCAGTTTACATTGAGACTCAAAACCCAGTCTTGTATAAACAAAAAGAGTTCATATTCTCACTTGGGCTCTTCAAGTAAACAATGGGGAATAGGTGCTACTTGGCCAATCATTGGGCAAACTAGACACATTATTCATCATATCACATTGATGAGTGTTGGACATAAAAAGCTTTCTTTGGTAAAAGTATCTTAATCTGCTACATGTTTAGATCTAAATGTTTCTTAAAAGGTTCTTAATTTACTGATAAAAATTGTAAAAAACGTCTGGGTGCATTTCTGGCCAAGAATCTTTATTTCAAGAGTCACGTAAAAAACTTTCTAAAAAATCTGTAAGAAGTTACATGAACATGCACATAGTTCAAAACATGTGGATGCTAAGAAACTGAAGATTACAATGCAATGATCACTTAAAGTATTAAATCTTAGTTACAGCTATTGTCTGCTTGTTTGAATGTTCTATGATTAGTCAACTACCAAGAAATAGACACAATTTATGAGAGAGCACTGAGTTAGGAGATAGTTTTTCAACTTTTTGACTTACCTACAAAGCAAACAAAGTAATCCCACACTGAGGGACATGGTAGCCGCATGCACAAGACTGTTGTTGTTGAAAGTCATATGGACACGGGAAAGTGGTGGTGTGCACGTTTAATGCTGTGTTATGTACACATATGTATGTGCAGTATATGCTTTTGCCAGAACTGCACGCATGCACACCTGGTAACTCATGTTTGCATGCACAAGATCTTATCAAAAGCTGCCATATTCCTCAGTGAGGCACAGCACTTGACATTTTCTTGTATATATCTAAGACATGGTATGGAGTCATCTTCCATAATAGAGCCCAAGGTATAACAGTTTTTAAACATTAAGACATTCATTTAGATTGCAATTGTTTTTAGCAATATGTTGCAGGTTTAGGGTCTCTATAAACTTAGGCTGAATACTACATTTATTTATAGTTTTTGTTTATAACTTCTAAGGTCTACTTTCTTGTGGACTGTAGTTTTAATGGGATTATTAACATGTACTTAATTTCTGGTTGGCATTAACTAGCCTTAGCTTGATGAGAAGCCAACCTAAAGTAAAGGAATTATCTATTTTATCATTTATACACCTGAATGCAGAGTTTGACAAGCGCACACTCCAGATTCTTATTCCCAAATGGTGCTGTACACCCTGAAATGGGTGTGACAAGATGCTGAAAGGCATGGTAGGGTGTGGTTTAAAGGCTTAATTTGATTTCATAACAACATTTTTTAAGGTATCATAAAGATAGCAATGAGGCATTTGTTTTACAGTCTTATTCTGCAAGATAAAATACAGATAATAGCCAAAATAGTTATATTTTGTTGTGCTTAATATGCACACTCGAAACGTCGTCGATCGTTTCAGGTATCAGTTATGGCGAACAGCTTGTTGTATACACTGTCTGTCCTTGTTACATCCTAAAACATGCATCTATGCAAAACAATGTTACTCACGAAAGTTCTCTTCGCTTTTTTCTTTTCCTTGTTCTGAGCGGCTCTGCAACTGCAAGGGACGAGGCCTCCAAAGGTGAAGATCTTGTCCTCGGCCTCCTTGTAGCCATTTTGAATGTTTGGCGCCGCAAATTACTGGAACTCTATGATACTTCATGTACGCCTACAGTTATTGCCGAAGCGGTGAATGTTTGCGAACTTGTTGCCACATTGAATTGAATGATCAACTTTGCGATAATCAGCGCTGGCGATTATCACTTTGTTGTAAAAATTTTAATGGACAGTGATCTCGAAAATTATTTATATGCCCTTAATGTCTGCTAAATACTGTATTGGCGTTATGAGGTTACTTTATTTGTATTTTTCGGCATTCTGACAATTTCTGGCATTAACTGGGTCCTGAGGGTCAAGACCTCTGCCCTTTCCTCAAAAAAAGGAAAAATGTCCCTTTTCCTAGCGAATTTTGAAACTTTTCATTGTATTTTTCCTAAGCAGACCTGCTTATGATCTTTGTTTCACTTGAAAGTAGCGAAATCCTGCAACTTTTCGTACGATTTCATTTGTTTCCACATCTGAAGAATATGATTTCCCAAGATACATTCTCTTTTAGATGCTCAGTGTGCCATTTTTGTTGATTAGACCTCTGCCCTCAAAAAACCATAGTAGACTTATTTGATGAGAATTATACTTTCCAGTTCCGTCGCATCCACAGTATACAACCGTATACAAAATGCACAATTGAGTAATGATTTGAAGATTTTCAAGATGAATTGACACATTTAAGAATATACTAGAGATAAATTATGATCTCAGGCTTGCTTTTCTTGGAATGGTCTGGGTCCGATGTCCTGAGGTCTGAAGTCGCCTTGAGTTAACTGATTATGCCTTGGTATATTTACCCTCTAAGCAATTCTGCAGCTGAAGTACTTTTCATGCAAGTTCCATTAGCAACATGCGGGGAACAGGCGGATTTCCTTGGGAACCAAGCTTGAGAGAGATCCAAAGTCAATAGAATGAATCTTGTATGACTGAAATAACTTCCAAATTTCAGGATGATGTCATTGGGGCCCCTTTTTTAAATGCCCTTGGCCCCACAAAAGCTCTCGGCAAGCCTGGAAAGTTACTGTGGTGAAGCAGAACAGAGATAACAAGGTACCTTAAACATGTCCATGTTGAGTCCATGTTGACAATAATCGACAATATGCCTCGGAACCTTTTCCATTTCATTTTTCATTTTTTTCGCAAAATTTGGTGCGTTTTTGTGGATTTCAAAGGGTGGGCTTCATTTGAACTTTTTGTATTCGAAATGGCCTACAAATGGCATGTACATCAGGAACCCTTTTGGCCCACTGCATCAATGTTACGAGTGATATTGAATTCTATTTATTGATTAGCTACATTCTAATGAGCTTGATATTTATAATTGGCGAGCAACTAAGGGGCGGATCCTAGTGGTCTAGACCCCTATCCTTTTCCTCAAAAAAGGAAAGTGTCATTTTCTAATAATCTTTACTACATATCAAAATAACGAAACCCTGAAACGTCTCGTACGATTTTTCTTTGTTCTAAATCAGAAAAATACGATTTCAAGCTACATTATCTTTAAGAAGCTGTATCTTGTGCCCCTTTCGTTGATTTAGACCCCCTGCCCTCAAAAATTCCTAATCGGGCGCCTGCAATACCACATGTATTATAACAGGTTTCTTTCACTAGACTCTTTGTTTTTTCCGTTAGTTACATGAAGTAGGGGGAACTCAGGGAGGAACAGAAGAAGATGCAACGATACGTAATAGTGACTTTCATACATGGTAAATTCACAAATCTTTTAATATACAATGCACAATACTACGATATATCCAAAAAAGTATTGCATATAAAATATGTTCATATAATATATATCTCTTTTCGTGCTTACTATCAAAAAACAATAATAAGCTAAGGTCAAGGTCCCCCAGCGATGCAAATAGGTTTGTTAAAGCCTATATCCCGTTTCATGACTTGTGATATTTAATTTAAAAGTGATGATCTAACAATAAAATCTTTTTAGCATTACTTCTAGCAAATCAGATCACCGCTCTATTCCAAAAAATGGTATACCAAATAGGGGAAAAAACCTGGGTCCTACAATATGCTATGCAGTAAAGGTTTTAGAAGGGGTAGTCTTGATATTCCGATTCCAATGGTTTCAGCTCCCAACACATATCCTGATCTAAAACACATAATTACCAATCTAAGCAAGGATATAAATGACTCCATAAATTGGGGGCCTTTGCACAGTGCTAAAACGATAGTGGCTCTTTGAGTGTTCGCCTTGTGGAAATGTTATTTTCAACAGTGTTTCTAAAAATTCAGCAGAAGCTCTGCAAGCTAGGGGATATGGAGAGACTTCCTATCATGTATGGAAATATGAAGCTTTGAGTTAAAGGTGTTCGCTCCATGGGGATGGGGGAGGGGGTTAAGAAATTATGCTATCATAATTTGATGATTGTACCTCAATTATTTGCTCAATCGAACGGTTGTACAAACAACGCAAATTCCTAACTCATCCTATCATCATCCCTGGCAAGACATTGTTATAATGCTTAAACAGAAGTACAATACAATTGTAATCCAACTCCTGTAGCCACAAATAAGCTTGACGGAGCTTTATTGGGCTTCATCGGCGTCTTACTCACCAACCTAACACATCTTAACACCATTACTTATTCATGAACAAGAGATAGATCAAGGCTTAAAGATAACACCGTGTAATAAGTTATACATCAGCCTAATGATAGAATGCTAGAGCCGCTGCTTCAAGATGAACATCCCCCAAATTTCCTTATAGCCTGTTTGATGGGAAGTGACCAGATAAATGATTTATTCATTGAATACTACTCTAATGTAATAGAGAAAATGACGCAGATCGATGGCCTTACAGTGCTTGTATCATTGTTGCTCTCTTTTAGACAGTACCGAAACAGGGATTTTTGAAGATTTGAGTACGGAGATGTCAAAATACAATGCTTCAGCTACAAGAGTGGCACTTGGCTATTTGAAATGTGACAACAATGCTGGTGAGAATCTTCTATATCATATTAGTGCGGGTAACTGGTAAACGTTCACAGAAAATCGCTCATACTGAAATGCACTTGCTTAACCTAATTTCCCTTACTTGAAGAGAGACTCACAAACAGCAATTCTACAGTAAAATACAAAGTGAATGTTTTGTTGTGACCAAAGGTAGCCTTACTGTATATATATTAGAAAATTCCATTTCTCAGTGAAACAACATTCTTCTGCGTAGGAGCTATGACATGAGCTCTAGCCAACATTGGCTTGCAATAAGATAGAGTTAAAACTACTTCTTTATAGTAGAGAAGATATCTCCGTACGAAATTGAGAGTCTAAAATCAATAAGGTAAGTCCTCTTGGGACATACCGTCAAAGCATGCAATAGAAACTAAGGGACGGGTCATTAATTACTTGTGGGGAAGGGGTGGAAGACATTCTCATATATATGATGGAATTTTCGTCCCCCCTCTTAGATTTATGTATTAATGACCGGTATACACGAACTTCAATAGACCCTCAAACTATCTAGAAATATAGAACATTAAGAAATTCTGCCTGATTTTTATTGCCATCCAGATCTATGTGGGAATAAGAGCTAGCATCAATAATTCTTGCTCTTAGTAACGTCGTTTCAATATTCTAAAAAGATGTGAATGCCAAGGCAGCGAAAAGCTAAGGCCATTTTCTAGCAGCAACAAAATACTAGGAATAAACAATTCAGAACAATTTGAGAACAACTGAAGTATGTTTGCTACACTAGCATACCTCTACCTTGTAGCTCCAGTCCACTATTTGAGCCTGAAAAACCTTCTGGAAATACGATACACTTGTAATTGCTACCATCTGTCTGTCCATATAATGTAATCGGTACAAATTCGACATCGTGTTCCACATACAGACACAATTTATCGTAAGCTTCAGGGTAATCTCTTTTCAAAATGATTCCATACTTTCTTAAACCATACGAAACTTCCCTACAGTAGTAGCGTCTTGCTTCCGTGTCATTAATAAAGTGGTGATTCTTGCTCCTAGGCAGGTAAAAGACTTTGATATCATAACTTGTCTCTGGGTATGGGTCAAGCTCCCTGTTTAGGAATATGTTATTCAAAGGTATTTTGGCACATCGTAGGAGAGCTCTCGATTTAAACCGTGATCGTGTTGAGGCTTGGATTTCATTCTGCTTTCCAGCAAACACAGTTAAATTTGCAACGAATTCAATCTCAGGGTTGTAATCATGTAGAGTCTGTTGTAAAAGCACTTGATGTTTCGTGACAATACCCTCGTTCATCACATCATTTAGCGATGCATAACCAGGGTCCTTAACAAATGCATTAGTACCAGAAACAAGGAAGAATTTAGCAGCCATAGGAGACGAGAATGTTATCAAAACACAACCACGACCATTATCGTGAAATCCCTCTAACGCCAATCTGGAGAGCTTCTCATTAACTTCCTCATTAGTTTCGAAGCGACGAACCAGAGCTTTCGTGTAATAGTTAATTCTTCCATAATGACAGGTGATTTTATGTTCATTCCAGTGGGCTCTCCGGCATTCCTTGCTACAATAGTAAGTAAAACATGATGCGCATGATGTGAATTGTGATCTTTGAGACCAATCAACAAAATCCTTATTATTGCAAGGCCCAAATGCACAGGAAATAATTCGACTTTCTGGTCGCTTTGATTGGATATTTAGCGGAACAAAATACTCCCCTGACGATGCACCATCACTGTCGTGTGTCAGAAAATCGTCAAAATTCTGAGACAAGTTACGGCCCAGCATCGAATTAGGCAGAAAGAAATCTTCGTCATCAACTTCGTAACCATCTTGAGTCATACCAATGTCAATAGATGAATCCGAAAAAAACGCTGTATGATCACTGAATACAGTTTCAGTGTCTGCTATCTCATCTTCAAGATCCGATAGTCGAGGCGAACGTAATGGCGATCGAAAAGGAGAGCGCCTTGCCGAACGAGGTGGCGAAGACACGGGTAACCGAGGTGAGCGATATTGCAGAGATAATGTCGAGGAGGCCCCAGAAGAGCAACGAGATTTGACAGGTGATGCAAAGCCACTCTCAGGTTTTACAACTAAGTCTGGCAGCGATCTGCATTCTTTCTTCCGTTGATTGTAACTACCAGTACTTTTTCGGAAAGGCAATTCACGTACTAATCTCGGTGGAGATGTCGGAACCGAATGCAGACTTCGATTGCGAGGCGAGGGGGTCCTGTGATCAGCCGAAACTTGGCGTAGACTTGAAGCTCTTTGTTTTTGTCGAGGGGAATCATTAAGTACTTGAATCATTGGAGAGCCAAGAGTTCTAATATTGTAATCAGAATATGACGAACGATTGTGTAATTCATTCCCTTCATGCGGCCAAGATGAATTTGATGCACTATCATGCTTATGCAAGAGTTTAGTTCTCAGATTTTCATATGAGGCATCATTCAGTCTTTCAGTCAAAAGAGAGCAGGGAGAATCTGCATAAATACACTGTTCAGTCAAATTTTTCCGACTTATCCCGCCATATACTAGTAGTCGTTTTGAACTATCAACAGCACTTGTTGCGAGAACTTTTGTCTCACTATTTTCAACGAAAACATCGTCGATACTCAAATCTACTGGTGTTCTCCATGGCTGACTGCCTAGCTCTGTACCAGCATTATTTCCAACATTTAATACTGGCAAAGGAACGTTGTGTTTTGGCGCTCTACCACGCCTATTTCTAACAGCAGAATTTCCTTGACTAATCAAGCCGCTAACATCGTCAATTGAAAATAACTCAGCAGCAATTGCTTTCTCTACATTTTCATTTGTTTCCGGATGGTGAGACAAGTTTGAAATGGAGACCTCATGCAGGGACTTTTCAAAATTTGCCCGAATAGGAGTGTTTCTCTCATATTTCGTTTCTTTCTCAAGAGGTGTAGATCGCTGAAAATAGGACTCCTCACGTGGGGTTGAATTTGAAACACCGCCATCATTCAAATCAGTCGAAAGTTCCTTGCCAAATGAATCATGAATGTGGTCATATTCTTCCACTAAGTTTCCTGACCTGTACAATGATCCTTGACTGAGAAAGAGGCTATTTAAAGATTGTCTACTTTTCACATAATCTGAAAAGGTCGTATCGGTAATATCCGTGAAGGCATCACTATCGTTTCCCTCATCATCTGAAACCATAGGAGACTTACCCTTTTTTAGTTGTCGACATGCTTCATACTCTCGCAGTAGTTCGATTGCATCGTTTTCTTTCTCACTCACTTCTAGGTTCCTAATACGCTCATCATAATCATCATCTTCAAAGTTGATCAGGTAGCGTAATTGTTCCAGAAAATCAAACTGTCTACTGCGCAAAGACGAGTGCCTTTTCTTCTTTATAGCTTCTTCTTCATGATCTGCATAGTCTATCCCCTTGGATAATGCAACCTTTCTCAACAGCCTTGATTGGTCATCAACATCCATGATATCTAGAATCACTTTGTCTTCAGAATTCATAGAGCTCTGTCTGTCTTCCAGCCATTTGCGCAGCCTTCTATCTTTTCTAAACGAATTTCTCGACCGGGGCTTCTCGTGACTCTTCTGTTTTTGTAGATCTCCTTTCTCTTTGCAATAATCACAATTGTCTGTCGTAGAATTAAAATTACATTCTAATGCGTTGCCACAGCTGTTGCAAGGTGCATTTGAAGCACTATCATCCAGCCCTTCCAGCTGGTCTAATGATGCTGGAAATTTACTTTTCAAAACCAAATCAATATCACTTACTTTTTCATTAGTACAGTTTCCATCACCATCACTCCCAGTTCTCTGGTGCATCCAAAAATGTTCCTTTTTTGGACTAAGAGTTGTATCTACATCGCTTTCACAGGCTGCATCAAAGTCTGTATCACCGAATTGATGGCTCTCGCTCAAGAACACCGAGAAGCCATAAGTACTTTTTCTTTTATTTTCCTCCTCATTCCTTACAGAATTTAACTCAGGTTGTTTCTGGTCAACACTCTTCACAACTGTTTGCGAGGAAACTCTCTCAGTACAATCATTCAAAGAATACGTTTTGTCTTCAGTCGCATTACTAGTTAACTGTTGTATTATCTCGCTAATCGCATTCGACCGTTTCTGTTCGTTGTATATCGTAGGTGGCTTCTCTTCCAAACTGCATTCTATAGTGCCTAATTTACTTGCCTTGTCTTTAAGATTAGTGCTCAGAGTAGCATGTAATTCCTCCTTTGTACTCACCTGTTGTTCAGAACTGCAATGCTTTGTTAAAACATCCTGTCCATTTGTCAAAAATGATGCATTCCGTAATTCAGCAGCACCAAGTGATGCCGGTTTATCACCAGATTCACTTGAAAATGTCTTATTCTTTTGATCCTGCCTTACATTGCTGTTATTATTCTTATCCACTGATCCCATGATTTTATTTGCCTCATGCAAATATTTCGAATTCTCGTCGATATTCGCTGACATTGTACTGCTCAGTTGCGGCTCTTGTTTCACAACACGCTTTGTTTCAACGACGATTTTTCGAAATGTTGTGGAAGGACTATCGAGAACATCGAAAGAGTTTCCAACCGGTCCTTTTTGATTACCTCTACTGTATTTATCTTCAGAAGGTAGTTGAGCATTTCTATTAATTGTATTTTCATTATTTGTGATTTCCTCTTTAACATTCTCAGCCACAGCTTTTGGTATAGTTTCACCATCATTAACAATCTCCTTTTTACGAGGTCCTAGATATTCTAGTGATTTAATAAGCTCATCCAAGTTTGTTTCTTTAATTGGCCTTCGTTCAAAGTTTGTTGACATTCTTATCTTCGGTTTCCTTCGCGAGACCTCTGCACTTTTAGTCCTTCTTAGTGCCCCATATGATCTCTGCTTCAAGTTATCGTCATCGAAGCAAACAGATGATGGTCGATCTCGGTAAAACCAAGACATATTCTCAAACAATCCTTCAGGCAGACTGGTCAAAGATTTTGATCTGACCCTTTTGTACTTTGGCACTGTTATCGCACCTATCGTGCATTCATTCTCAAGTGAATTTTCATTGTCCTCTCTCACCTCGGCTTCAGTATCAACCAATTTGATTTTGACTTCTGTTTGAAAATGATCAAACTCGAAGTCCTGTGGTAGACCTTTCTCCTTTCCATCAACGACCTTATCATCATGATAGGCTAAAACCTCGTGTTGGCTGTTAGAGACTGATAATTCTCCATGCCCATTCACCGCAACTTGAAAATCATTGTTATTCATTGATTGGATTTGCTCATCATCTGTGTCAGGATTAGTTACGCCAAAATCACCGAAACAACAAATTTTGACCGCATTTTGAACATCATTGTTACTAGAAGTTACGACAGGACCCTCGAAATACGAGTCATTTGCGGTAGATTCAAGGCCATGATTATCACAGGTATCGTCTGTTGCACTTTTGTCCAATTCGTATACGAAATGACCTTTAAGATCTGAATCCCTGGCAGCAACTCGGACATCGCATGTGATTTCATTTGGACTATGTTTTGGACTCACACTTTCATTTGTGATCTCATGCTTCTCCACAACAAAAGCCAATTCTTGTAACACTTTATTTAAGTCTTTTTCGTCGATTCTGCCCTCTGAGTATCCACTCTTTGCGAAATTTTCACCAGCAGGATCTAAAACAGAATCTTTCTCGTCGTATATTGTTATCATCAATTTCTCAGAACCTTTGTCATCAGAACTGTTTTCTTTTCCGCGACTCTCCGATTCTTGTTGAAGGATAGTTTCGCCGAACTTTTGTGCAATTTCTGCCATTTTGTCACGACGGATTGAGAATGTTACTGAACTATCATTCGTAGGCATAGTTTCAACATCTGTACGGACAAATGAGTCCATAGATTTGTTCACATTACCTCCATCAATAGCAGAAATAAACTCACTTACAATTTCAGTACTTATTGATGAATTTGCATTAGCACTTGATTCTCTCTTAGCACTCAGTTCATTGCTTTTCTTGGCTTCACACTTTCCTGGATCGACCTTTTTATCAGGCAATATTGCATTTTGTTTTGGTACTGTCATGGTAATTTCAATTCTTTTGTCGACTGAGATCAAAGGGGCAAATCTTGTGTTTTTATAATTAATTACCGCATAATCTCCTTGATTCCTGACAGAAACGCCTCTCAAATAATAGCTAGACACTGGCATGGCAAGAGTGCCTTTAGTGAAAACAACGCTCTGTGCTTGACCCATCCCCTCGCACGTTGGATCTACTTCAACAGCTCTGTTTCTCCCTTCAAAGTCTTGGGGCTTCTCCGTTGAATGAAGGTCAGTCTCGCACTTACGAGCAATAAAATCTTCACTGACAAAATCAGCTAATGGCTGTGTGTTTGAAAGCAACAAATCAAAATTTAGTTGACGTGCTTTGCACTGATTTGTACCGGATTCAAAATCAACTATAGCATTACTAAATTCACAGAAACCCTGAGAATGTTCGTTACCTGAAAATTCATATGTCTGCTCAAATGGAGTATCAAAGATTGGCTGACTTACAGATTCTAACGATGAGCGAGGTCGTTTCTTTCTAACAGTCTCATCAAACTCACGAGTTCTTTTTAGATGGCATTCTTTTCTCGTACTATCTGTTGGAAATCCAAGGCTTTTTGATCCAGTGTTCAAATCGTCAAGTTCAAGAAATGCCGTTCCTTCCCTTTCCAGACACTTAGACGAATTTCCCAAACTTGATCCGGACTCGCTGCATTTCTCATCACCAACAGCTGCTAATGTTGTTAGAGGAATCTGCTCATTCACATTACTATTAAATTGCAGTGTTTGTGTTGGCTTGTCTTTGAGTATCTGACCACTATCACATATATTAGAGTCTTCAAAATTGATAGCAGGGTGTACCACTTTGTATGAAAACGCATTGTGTCCATCAAAATGCAATGCATCGGCGTCCAGCGTCGGATTTGATTCACACACAATTGGTGTTAATTCTTTAAATTCGTCGTAATGAGCTTTCTCTGCAAAAGAAATTCCGAAACAGCCAGGTAATACTACACATCCTTGTCTGTGTTCGGATTCTTTTTTAAAGCTGCTGAAATAAGAGTCAATATCTCCAGCGATTTTACAGATTTCCTTTGCAAGATTTGCATCTCTGTTAGCAACTAGTAGGCCCAAATGTGATCTTGAATTAAGCTCTTTTGTATTAAGCTCAGGAGTTCTATTAGCATTGTCTGCTCTACAAAACAATTGGAAAGGTATATTGTTAAAAACATCAACAAAAACATCAGGGTTCAATAACACGTTTCCCAAATAACGCACAAATCCTGCATTCTCTGGATAACATGAGAAAGCAAGTGGAATTTCCCGCCTGTTTATTTGAATATGGTAGTTTCGTTCTTTATTCAGTAACTCAGTCCAATTTAGTCTTTCATGGTCTCGTGGAACAACAGCTCGACAAATACCTTCCTTCGCAGTGGCATTAGTATTTGTATTGATCACTCCATCAATGCCTATCTCCTCCATCTCGTCAATCGTATCTAAAACAGTGATACTGGTTCTTATGTCAAATGTGCCATTAGTAATATCATCCCTTGTCCCTTCCTCGCTTCTGCAAATCCAATCATAGGATTTATTCTCATCGCTGTCTTCACCACTTTCAGCACCACTAGATACAAGTAGCTCATAAACAAAATCTCCAGTACTCGCAGTGGAATCCCCTGTCTCATCCTCCGAACCAGATGAACACCTTTCCATTTGATCAACTGCTTGGTTCATCATTTCTTCATCTGAAAAGGCACTATCATTGTTGCAAAAAGTTGGGACGCTACTTTCTTCTTCTGATAAAATTCTGTCCTGATCGCCTCTGCTGAAACATTCCTTATATTTTACTTCCACATCATAACCCTGAGAGCAGTAATTTTCACTGTCTTTATCAAATATCTGTACACCTGAAAAATCTTCCATACTCTTTCCAAGCTCATGTGTATTTTCTGTTCGTGTGCCCCATTTATTATCAGAGCTGTTAGTCAATTTCTCATAAGAGCTAGTTTTCAAAACTGCATTGTCAAAATCAACCCCACTTTCATCATGTGTCGCACAAAAATCATTTCTGCAGATTTCTTGTTGAGGATAGGCCCATTCACTTCCACTAACGGTTGTCTGTAATGAAATCTCTGAATTCAAGGGATTCCTGGACATTCCAACATCTACTTTATTATATTTGTTTTCATCAGACGTCATACTCTTTTTTTCAGTAGTATGGGCACCTGCACTGTCATCAGAACTTTCGATAAATACTTCTTTCGTTAAGTAATCCTGCTCCTTATATCCACAATCAAACTTTTCCACCTTGTTGCAATCCTCCGCATCTTTTCCACGGCAAACTTTTCCATCCCAATAATATCGTTGCTTTTCCTCAGCAGAGTATCTTTCCTCCAAAGTGTCATTGGATTTATATTCTTCATCTTTTTCAAAGTTTCCTTGAAACTCATCGACAGAATTGCCCCTCGTAATATTTTTCAGCAATGTATGATCTCTGATGAGCTCCTCATCACAAGTACCCGTTAGTGTAGCTTTCTCTGGCGACCCATCTATCTTTTCTTCCAATGTAATGTTTATTATTTCATCCAAAGCCACTTCGAATTTCATTGTATCACGCAAATTGACTTCTGAAATGTCAGTAACAACACCCATGGTTTCCAAAGTCTCATTAAGATCTTCTCCTAAATCTGATGGTTCGTTAATTGATTCATTATAACCATCAGTTGGCTTACTCAGGGCATCTGTGCCTAGGCATGTATTGGAAGGTAATTGATTAAACTCACCGCTAGCATCACAAAAAGCTACAGTTGAATCAGTGTATCTTGCATCGTTGATCTCACGAAGATTATCTTTAACTTGACTTTGGCAAGTGACAACGTTAAGCGAGTCTTCGATACCAATTCTTTCTCCGTATAATTCACCGAAATAATCAGATGATTCACTCTGTAAGTTAGTAACATTGCTTTCACCTTCGATCAGTTCGCTAATATCATCAATTATTCCCCCATATGTTTCACTGTATCCATCACTTATATCACATTCTTCATCAAACATATCCTCAGCCTCATTTTCATTTACATTTCCATCCTCGTCCTGTAGATCAATCCGTTCTCTATTGTCCGCCGCATTAGTAATCCGAACCAATTGTTTACACGCACTTTCATTGACGCGAGACATATATTTACCATCGACAGCAGCAGGTGCAGTATTATCGTTTGCAATAAAATCTGTAGCACATGCATTGTTAGAACCATCGCGATATGCCTTTACTGGGAATTTAATTATAGCATTTTGTACGACATCATCATCCTTGGCCTCAAGCCCAGCATTAAGTTTGTCATTCGCTGAAACATTATCTTCAGATTCAATAGTACAACGTTCTGAATCAGTAAAACCACATTTGACATTCTCAAATTTCTCTAAATGGTTTGGTAACAATAAGTCATCTATCTCACGGCTGTTGAAACTGGAAGCTTCATAATACTCATGTGGAACTTCGTTGGGTAATATCTCGCGTTCAATCACTTCTTCCTTTCTTAGATATGCATTTGCGCTTGATTCACTTGTAGGACAAGGAAAATCATACATTTCAACTGAGTCAATCATTGATTTGAGTTGATTAGGATTGCCTATCTGATTCCCGTGAATTTTGAGGTCAATTTCACTCAATTCGCTCGAACTACAACTTGAAGCCTCACCTTTAGCACCTTTAATACAAGCCTTTCCAACTAATTTTACTTCAGAAGCGTTATCCAAAGATTCTGTTCTCCCTTTGCAAACAGGTAGCAAACTAATTTCTTGAGCAACATTTTCCAGAGGGATCTCGGTATCGCTGATGTTTTGCACAGGGTCAAAAAATTTTATAACAGGTATTGTATTTTTTGATATTGCTGACAACCCTTTCTTTCTGATATTTATCTCCCCATAACCTTTATACACATCATTCTCATTAGAAACGTTAAATGGCAAAAATCCAATTTCTATCGCTTGCTCATACTCATTCCACCTTTGATTCTCTTCACTGATTTGATTAGAATCAGGTGAACTGTCCGGGTCATACATAGAACGTATACTGACATCATCATACTCTGAGTGCTGTATAACCGTAGGTTCGCCATCATACCTTTCCTGTGAGTTACCAGAGACGCTATTCTCGACAAGATGTGATACATGATCTCTTGTACGAAATTCTTCGGGCTTAGTATTTAAACAAAGATTACCTTCAGGATTTAGGACACTACGGTCTTTGTTTATTCCTGATGGATCGAAAGGTCCATGCGAATCAAATCCCCCATAGTCTTCTTTTGTCGGCGGCATATTACTCGCGTTACCAACAGCTGTAATGTGATCTATTTGTGTTTCCTGTTCAAAACTTGGTACTTGTTTAAAGCAATCGTCGTCAAAAATAACTTCATTTTCAGTCGATAGAATATTTGCCAAGTCACTTTCTGCATCTGAGTGCTCGATCCTGTCTTCGCGTTCATCCTCACTTTTGTTACGTTCAGTTGCTGCATCGTTCTCGTCATTATGTGCACGATTACGGTAATAAACCCACGCTGCAACTAGGCCCAGATACGTAAACATGATAACCCAGATATGACACGCTTTGTTGGCACTTACTGCATCAAAGAGAGTAGCGAACTTCCAACAAAACGACAACAGATTCACGTCGAGCTCCATCTTCTTATGTTCATGCTTTCAACAGAGCTGGTTATGGTTACGTTTGGAATACCAGACATTATCAAGAGGACGTAATCCATATTGATTTTGTAGCCGCAGGTCGTGTCAATCACTGTCGAAATGTTGAAGCTGTTATTTAGCGTACGAGAACTCAAGACTTTGCCAACTTAGGCCAATACCGCTGCGTGTAGAAAACGTTGCATAAACAAAAACAAATACCTTGCCATCTGTTGAAGTAATTTATCAAGTTGAAGATGAGACAATTATCGCGGAAGTACTGTCAAAGCATTGTTATGAAGACACACTAATATGATCTCTCTTGTCTAAGATTGGAATGGTGCATGCCATTTCTCACAATCCAAAATAATCTTCACAATTCGATTAGGTTAAACATTTTTTAAACTAATACCATAATAACAGGCAAAGAAGCCTGTTTCTTGCTGATACACATAAACAAAAGAAAGGTACTAGAGGGAGATTAAGTGATTAGTCTATGTCTATTCTATGGTCGATGCTCCATTTGAAAATAAACAAAGTAAGTTTCCGGGATAATACATCTATCCAGGTTGTTCGTAAAGAGGTGTGCAGTGCTTAACGTAGTAGTGAAGCTGCCCAGTTAAACGCTATCGAATAAGCATGCTACGGAACTTCGCATCACATTAAGAGGCGTATCCTGGACTCCAATATAGTCAGTGGGGAGGTACGACAAGACAAGAATGTATGTGGACAACGCCCTTCAAACGCTTGCAAATGCCAGGAAACGCCTTGCTAAAATTTTTTGCCTTCTCAATGATGCCTCATTGCCGTTCTAAAAATTGGTTTTGAAAATTGTTCCAACCCCCTGCACCTAATAAGACCCCCTAGGGGATTAACTTTGGAGGAATTTGTCTGTAAAGTAGTTGGAACAAGAATAATTCATATTAACAAGAACAGTTTGTTTTATCAATTTTCTTAACTGACTGTTGCAAATTTATGCTAAACAGACTGCTACATTACGTTCTGTTTTCAAAGCAAAATAATTGTTCTATTGATATTGCTTCAAACTGATTTTCCATTACTTTCTAATTTTGCACTGAACTATTTCATAATTGTTTCGCAATTTCTCTGCTTAACAGAGAAAACGAAACAGCAAAGAACAATTCTCTAAATTCATGTATTCACGTGATTGCATAAATCCGACTTCCAACTAATTCCATCTCGCCCCCCCCCGATAACTGAATTTTATAGAAAATTCTGACCCCCGCTAATTCCGGCCCACCAGTAATAAGGCACAGGAGTGTATTTCACGACGTTTATGTAAGAAAATGGTTTCTAAAAAAGTATTACTCCACTGCTCAAAAAGATAGAGTTCAGTACTGGACATTTTGAGACCAAAGTCAAATTCCAAACATTCACGCAAGACTCTCTTCTCTTCTAATTTATTTGTATAGACTTCTTGCGGTAACATATGTAGTAGAGTGTTATGTTTGAGTAATGCCTGCCTCTTTTTGTAACACTACTGTAGTGTTACGCAAACTCAACTATCCTTGCTAGGAAAGTCTTAAGAAAGTTTCAGCACAGAAATCATGAAAAAGCTAAGAAAGTTTCAGTGCTGGGCGAAGAAAGCATTTTCATATAGCAAAACGCGTAGCTTACACTTAGTTATCATATAACAAAATGTTATGTTCCGCATTTTCCTCGTCGTCTACAGCGATTGACAGACTTGAAAATTCTGCCTACCATATAAAGGTTTTTGGACAAATCTCGAAAGACCAATATGTAAAATAAATGGGAGGTTGGGAACCCGCTATTCCTCTTGTGCATAGGCCACTGAACACCCTTTTTAATGAGGGAAGATCATAAGGTGCTATGACTAGGGATAAAAACTCACAGTGCTATTACTCGATTAGTTACCTCAAGTCTCTCATATTCCTAGCAATTTTGACAAGCCCTTGCTACCAGCGACGTGCCTAGACAATTTCGCTTGGAGGGGGAGGGCGGCGTCCGTAAAAGTGACCAACTATTTCATTTATGACTTACTTTATTTTGCAGGACACAAGATGATGACTGTTGCTACAATCCTCGCCAAAATTAGTTGGAACACCAACGGTTTAGCCATCCAGGAGAATAACGTTATTCCTGTTTTACTGCCAGTGGATAACTCTCCTCTTCCTATTTCCCTCCCCCCCTCCCCCCATGAACAATGTTGACTTTTACGTAGGAAGTGACCATCTACCAGTCATTAGCGAAAATAACTGTCAAAGCGGAACAATCTCGTCATACTTCAACATTGTATCAGGGGGAGGGATGGAGAAGGAGCAAAATTCTGTTACAATGCAGTAGGTGTTCCAACAATTTTGGCGAGGATTGTCTGAATGGCATGAAAAGCTAAAGATCGTAATAGTAAAGATAGTCATATGCATTTATGGTAAATAGACACCGTAGATTACGAATTTGGTGTTGGTTTTTTCATACTGTCATTCATGTTCAAAGTAGCACGTGACAATAAGGAAAAAATGTATGATTCTCCAATAGGACACTGTAGGTAAAAAGCAAACTAACATACTAAGCATTAGTCAAGTCGGTTACCTATAGAGAGATTTATACTTGGTAGTGAGACACATTATGGAGTGATTCTAGATAATTCCCTGTTCAGGTCCTATAGAAAAGCTGTCTGAAATGGTGTAGTCTAATTACACGAAAACGAGGCTGAATGGTAGGTCCATTTTTCCGCACGTTAGAAAGTCAAAAATTTGTTTGAGGCACTTCAGAACATGGGAAAATGATAGAATTGGGGCTGTGGTATGTTCCATAATCCTGTGAAAATCGAAATAGTGTTGCCGCGGTTGGTAGAACAACGGCTTTAGAAGTATAAGGTAGAGCGAGGCGACTAGAGTGTTTGCCTTTGTCTTATAAACAATGCGACATTAGTCGTGAAATAAGGAGCTCATCACTATGGATCATACCTACAGAAGGTGATAGTTGAGTTATCCAAGCATATACATATAACGAGTTGAGAGTTGAGACAAACAGCGCATTTCATACAGACTTTGTCACAATGACGTTCAAGAGAAAGATCTGTGCGAAAACGCGAGCTCTTGCATATGTCATGGTTTTAGAGGAAGGAAAAAGTTACAGAAAAACGGCAGCATTGTTGAATATTTCACCATCATCTGTGTATCGATGCTGCAAGGAAGGAGTCACTTTAGAAGACAAGAAAAAGGGCAAAAGAACAATAGACACTCGCGGACGGCCGAAGATTCTGTCAACTCGTGATGTTTCGCACTTTCTAAGGACATTCAAGAGTATGCGTAATAATGGACAAAATCCAACAGTAAAAGAGATCATGAACGAAGCTGGAATAAGGAAAGGAAGCTATAGAACGTATATCCGCATATTAAATGACGCTGGGTATAAAAAATTGCAGCCAAGAAAGAAGGGCCTATTATCAAAGAAAGACATGAAAAACCGTAAGGTGTTTGCAATAAAGGCCTTGAAAGAGCATGAAGATACATTTTGGACGAGAGACATAGCCCTTTATCTCGACGCAGTGTCATTTATTCACAAGCACAACCCCTTTAACCAGGCTTCATATCCAAAAGGCAGAGTATATCGTAAGGCAAGTGAAGGTCTGGAATACACAACAACCGGGTCAAAGGCTCTTGCAGGAGGTAGGAGAGTTCATGTCCTTGTAGCCATTTCATATAATGGGGGCATTGTACTTGCTGAACAATATGAGAAGATGACGGGCAACTTCTTTGCTGACTTTATAAGACGCAGGTTACCGCGCGCTTTTATTGATGCACGTGTGCAGTCAAGAAGGGGTAGAATGGCTAAGATGATTCTGATGGACAATGATCCATGCCAAAATAGTGTAGTAGCAAGGGGAGCACTGAAAGAGATTGGTGCCACTTGTCTGAAAATTCCTGCAAGATCACCAGATTTGAACCCGATAGAAAATGTGTTCCATAACGTCAAACGTGAGCTACAGCAGCAAGCCTTGAACAAAAAGATCACTAAAGAATCATACACAGAATTTAGTGAACGAGTTATCACAACACTCCTGTCATTTGATAAAGACGTTATAAAGCGGACGATATCGACTATGCCCAGGCGACTCAGGCGTATTATCGAAACAGATGGGCATAGAACCAAATATTGATATTCTAATCGTTAATTAGTTAGTTTGCTTTCATCTACTGCAATTGTGACAATAGTGCGAGTTCTCTATAACATATTATGTTACTAAAAGTGTGTGAAGGTACTCAAGGAGTAGTCCTTATTCCAGACAACTATTTTCTTCGTGTTTACCCTACCCTTCTCCTTCTATTGCATATCACTTGAACTATTGCAATGATGCTACCGTTTAATCCGTCGGTGAATTGTATAGGAATAACGGTTCTACTCAGCTATAAACTATTATGTACAACAATGTATAGCTTAGGAGTGATGACAGCGTAATGGATGAAACTTCTGGCGGTGGGAGATGCAAATAAATTCCGTACCAGCATGACATTTCGAACGGTTGCCACAACGGTTACCACTATAAAATACTCAGGTTTTTTGCAATTTTCTTACCACTGCTACTATTTATCAGGTATGAACCCAGTCAGTTCAGTACTCAATAACCAGTGCTTCACTCATGCTTCACTGTCACAGGCGTATACACGAGAAACGTGGACCAATTTTCCAAGCCTTCAACGGTGTCCACAATATAAGAGAGAGAAATGAGAGTCTACTCAAAAGCTCTTTTACTATAGGTGGTAACCGTTGAAACTTTGTACAATATTTCATCACTACGTACAAGAACCAAACACAGAAACCAATGAACATGACCCTTCTTTAGTAGTTATGATATAAATGAACATAAGAAAACAATTAATGACAGCCTTAATCAAATATTCACTATAACACTCATGTTCTATAAAGTGGACACCGTGGATACCGTAGGATATGGTGATCACATGATCAGCATTGCAAAGCAATTTGCGCATGCAGCGATGTCTCTACAGTCCTGCAATCGCAATTGATGGCGCAACTGGAAATGATGCCACCTTACTTGCATCATTTCGGTCTCCCTGTCATCGATTATCCCATTCTTTACATAGATAATTGGGGTCTTGCTGGTACAGAAGATTGGTGTGTCATTGTCTAATGTGATGTCTTGGGAATAATGCGTCTTTGGAGCTGAGAAATGGACGACATCCCCCTCAAGAAGTAACAGCATGTCAGCCCATGTAATCATGCTTCTTTCCCAGCGGAAATCGTTAAGAAATATTATTTCTTTGTCCTCCACTCCTACCCATGCAAAAGTCCCCGTAGCTGGGTTATGAAAAGCATTGAAGATCTTTGTTAATGGACTTAACAAAAATGTTTTTCCACAGTTGGTTGGGCCGGTCAGCAGAATATTCCTCCCTTTCCCTCTTCCCTTTTGCAAAAGCTCCTTCACAGCGCACGAAAACTCTTCGTGATCTATGTTGTTCCGTTCCAAAACGCTAAGGGCACATTGTATCCACTCCCTATCACACTCACAAGGGCTCTCCAATGCTTTTGAAAGAATTTCCATTCTATCCATTGCTTTCCGCTTCAATATGTTATCGGCATTTTCTGCATCCCACACAGTACCGATGAAATCAACTAAAGTCTTCGTCGATCGTTCAATACAAAATTGGTACAAAGTTCCATTACCTCTCTTCCTTAAGACATTTGCGTGTTGCAATAGCTCTATTCTAGTTTTCAATTTCCTTTTTGTTATAATATCTGCTACATCTATTTTTGAGAGCTTCTTGCGATTTTTTCCTCTCTTTGCAACCCTGGCACTAGACGCAGCTTGAGTTCTTGGCTTCACAATTCTTTCTGGGTGCCCATAGCAGTACAAGACACTATCATCTTCCTTAATTACATACTGATAGGCACTATAATAACCTCCATGGCCAGAGAAGTTCACTGTGATGCCAACACAATTTTGCATATAGTGTCGTACCCGACTCCACCGTGTTGCTTTGTCTAACAAAATAGCCATATGGTAATGTGGTGCGCCATCCTTGTGGTGTTCCAAGCAACAGCACCACTGTTTAATTTCTGAACTGGTCTCACTTTTAAACGCAGAGATAACTGCATCGGCAAAGCCTTGCCTATCAAACACATCAGTATCTGCTTGGCTATACGTTATGAGGTATGCTTTTCTTTTAGTGTTTCTTTCCATCACCTCACTGTCGGCGCTACTATCTACAGTAGTATTCTCTTCGTTACATGCCATCGTGAGTTTACTGTGATTCGTATATCGAAAATCTGGCAGTTTAAAAGCAAGGGAAGGCTTTCTATCACACTGTGATAGAGTACTCATATGACCGCAAATTAAATTAGCACCGTGATGCTCCAAGTGGACATTAAACCATTCAGAAGGTTTAGTCAAACAATGGCATAGATCTTTTTCCACAAACTCCTTACATTCTACATATCCAACAAAAAGTAACATTAATGACTGTGTTAATTGAAATTCGGCTAGAGAGTATAAACATGTATGTCTCTTGGTTTAATAGGAACTTACTGGCTTTACGGTAACGCTTGTTACTTCCCCTCCAGAAGAACGGCATATGTACAACAATCCAGTTTTCATTCTATCTATGACGTCATAGGTATGAGAACGGTACTACATATCGAAGAAACACTTATAAATTCGTAATCTACGATGCTGGTTTACTATAGCTGAGTAGTACTACCATACAAATTGCAATATATTGTTTCGTAACATATTCAGACAATCCTCGCCAAAATTAGTTGGAACACCAACGGTTTAGCCATCCAGGAGAATAACGTTATTCCTGTTTTACTGCCAGTGGATAACTCTCCTCTTCCTATTTCCCTCCCCCCCTCCCCCCATGAACAATGTTGACTTTTACGTAGGAAGTGACCATCTACCAGTCATTAGCGAAAATAACTGTCAAAGCGGAACAATCTCGTCATACTTCAACATTGTATCAGGGGGAGGGATGGAGAAGGAGCAAAATTCTGTTACAATGCAGTAGGTGTTCCAACAATTTTGGCGAGGATTGTCTGAATGGCATGAAAAGCTAAAGATCGTAATAGTAAAGATAGTCATATGCATTTATGGTAAATAGACACCGTAGATTACGAATTTGGTGTTGGTTTTTTCATACTGTCATTCATGTTCAAAGTAGCACGTGACAATAAGGAAAAAATGTATGATTCTCCAATAGGACACTGTAGGTAAAAAGCAAACTAACATACTAAGCATTAGTCAAGTCGGTTACCTATAGAGAGATTTATACTTGGTAGTGAGACACATTATGGAGTGATTCTAGATAATTCCCTGTTCAGGTCCTATAGAAAAGCTGTCTGAAATGGTGTAGTCTAATTACACGAAAACGAGGCTGAATGGTAGGTCCATTTTTCCGCACGTTAGAAAGTCAAAAATTTGTTTGAGGCACTTCAGAACATGGGAAAATGATAGAATTGGGGCTGTGGTATGTTCCATAATCCTGTGAAAATCGAAATAGTGTTGCCGCGGTTGGTAGAACAACGGCTTTAGAAGTATAAGGTAGAGCGAGGCGACTAGAGTGTTTGCCTTTGTCTTATAAACAATGCGACATTAGTCGTGAAATAAGGAGCTCATCACTATGGATCATACCTACAGAAGGTGATAGTTGAGTTATCCAAGCATATACATATAACGAGTTGAGAGTTGAGACAAACAGCGCATTTCATACAGACTTTGTCACAATGACGTTCAAGAGAAAGATCTGTGCGAAAACGCGAGCTCTTGCATATGTCATGGTTTTAGAGGAAGGAAAAAGTTACAGAAAAACGGCAGCATTGTTGAATATTTCACCATCATCTGTGTATCGATGCTGCAAGGAAGGAGTCACTTTAGAAGACAAGAAAAAGGGCAAAAGAACAATAGACACTCGCGGACGGCCGAAGATTCTGTCAACTCGTGATGTTTCGCACTTTCTAAGGACATTCAAGAGTATGCGTAATAATGGACAAAATCCAACAGTAAAAGAGATCATGAACGAAGCTGGAATAAGGAAAGGAAGCTATAGAACGTATATCCGCATATTAAATGACGCTGGGTATAAAAAATTGCAGCCAAGAAAGAAGGGCCTATTATCAAAGAAAGACATGAAAAACCGTAAGGTGTTTGCAATAAAGGCCTTGAAAGAGCATGAAGATACATTTTGGACGAGAGACATAGCCCTTTATCTCGACGCAGTGTCATTTATTCACAAGCACAACCCCTTTAACCAGGCTTCATATCCAAAAGGCAGAGTATATCGTAAGGCAAGTGAAGGTCTGGAATACACAACAACCGGGTCAAAGGCTCTTGCAGGAGGTAGGAGAGTTCATGTCCTTGTAGCCATTTCATATAATGGGGGCATTGTACTTGCTGAACAATATGAGAAGATGACGGGCAACTTCTTTGCTGACTTTATAAGACGCAGGTTACCGCGCGCTTTTATTGATGCACGTGTGCAGTCAAGAAGGGGTAGAATGGCTAAGATGATTCTGATGGACAATGATCCATGCCAAAATAGTGTAGTAGCAAGGGGAGCACTGAAAGAGATTGGTGCCACTTGTCTGAAAATTCCTGCAAGATCACCAGATTTGAACCCGATAGAAAATGTGTTCCATAACGTCAAACGTGAGCTACAGCAGCAAGCCTTGAACAAAAAGATCACTAAAGAATCATACACAGAATTTAGTGAACGAGTTATCACAACACTCCTGTCATTTGATAAAGACGTTATAAAGCGGACGATATCGACTATGCCCAGGCGACTCAGGCGTATTATCGAAACAGATGGGCATAGAACCAAATATTGATATTCTAATCGTTAATTAGTTAGTTTGCTTTCATCTACTGCAATTGTGACAATAGTGCGAGTTCTCTATAACATATTATGTTACTAAAAGTGTGTGAAGGTACTCAAGGAGTAGTCCTTATTCCAGACAACTATTTTCTTCGTGTTTACCCTACCCTTCTCCTTCTATTGCATATCACTTGAACTATTGCAATGATGCTACCGTTTAATCCGTCGGTGAATTGTATAGGAATAACGGTTCTACTCAGCTATAAACTATTATGTACAACAATGTATAGCTTAGGAGTGATGACAGCGTAATGGATGAAACTTCTGGCGGTGGGAGATGCAAATAAATTCCGTACCAGCATGACATTTCGAACGGTTGCCACAACGGTTACCACTATAAAATACTCAGGTTTTTTGCAATTTTCTTACCACTGCTACTATTTATCAGGTATGAACCCAGTCAGTTCAGTACTCAATAACCAGTGCTTCACTCATGCTTCACTGTCACAGGCGTATACACGAGAAACGTGGACCAATTTTCCAAGCCTTCAACGGTGTCCACAATATAAGAGAGAGAAATGAGAGTCTACTCAAAAGCTCTTTTACTATAGGTGGTAACCGTTGAAACTTTGTACAATATTTCATCACTACGTACAAGAACCAAACACAGAAACCAATGAACATGACCCTTCTTTAGTAGTTATGATATAAATGAACATAAGAAAACAATTAATGACAGCCTTAATCAAATATTCACTATAACACTCATGTTCTATAAAGTGGACACCGTGGATACCGTAGGATATGGTGATCACATGATCAGCATTGCAAAGCAATTTGCGCATGCAGCGATGTCTCTACAGTCCTGCAATCGCAATTGATGGCGCAACTGGAAATGATGCCACCTTACTTGCATCATTTCGGTCTCCCTGTCATCGATTATCCCATTCTTTACATAGATAATTGGGGTCTTGCTGGTACAGAAGATTGGTGTGTCATTGTCTAATGTGATGTCTTGGGAATAATGCGTCTTTGGAGCTGAGAAATGGACGACATCCCCCTCAAGAAGTAACAGCATGTCAGCCCATGTAATCATGCTTCTTTCCCAGCGGAAATCGTTAAGAAATATTATTTCTTTGTCCTCCACTCCTACCCATGCAAAAGTCCCCGTAGCTGGGTTATGAAAAGCATTGAAGATCTTTGTTAATGGACTTAACAAAAATGTTTTTCCACAGTTGGTTGGGCCGGTCAGCAGAATATTCCTCCCTTTCCCTCTTCCCTTTTGCAAAAGCTCCTTCACAGCGCACGAAAACTCTTCGTGATCTATGTTGTTCCGTTCCAAAACGCTAAGGGCACATTGTATCCACTCCCTATCACACTCACAAGGGCTCTCCAATGCTTTTGAAAGAATTTCCATTCTATCCATTGCTTTCCGCTTCAATATGTTATCGGCATTTTCTGCATCCCACACAGTACCGATGAAATCAACTAAAGTCTTCGTCGATCGTTCAATACAAAATTGGTACAAAGTTCCATTACCTCTCTTCCTTAAGACATTTGCGTGTTGCAATAGCTCTATTCTAGTTTTCAATTTCCTTTTTGTTATAATATCTGCTACATCTATTTTTGAGAGCTTCTTGCGATTTTTTCCTCTCTTTGCAACCCTGGCACTAGACGCAGCTTGAGTTCTTGGCTTCACAATTCTTTCTGGGTGCCCATAGCAGTACAAGACACTATCATCTTCCTTAATTACATACTGATAGGCACTATAATAACCTCCATGGCCAGAGAAGTTCACTGTGATGCCAACACAATTTTGCATATAGTGTCGTACCCGACTCCACCGTGTTGCTTTGTCTAACAAAATAGCCATATGGTAATGTGGTGCGCCATCCTTGTGGTGTTCCAAGCAACAGCACCACTGTTTAATTTCTGAACTGGTCTCACTTTTAAACGCAGAGATAACTGCATCGGCAAAGCCTTGCCTATCAAACACATCAGTATCTGCTTGGCTATACGTTATGAGGTATGCTTTTCTTTTAGTGTTTCTTTCCATCACCTCACTGTCGGCGCTACTATCTACAGTAGTATTCTCTTCGTTACATGCCATCGTGAGTTTACTGTGATTCGTATATCGAAAATCTGGCAGTTTAAAAGCAAGGGAAGGCTTTCTATCACACTGTGATAGAGTACTCATATGACCGCAAATTAAATTAGCACCGTGATGCTCCAAGTGGACATTAAACCATTCAGAAGGTTTAGTCAAACAATGGCATAGATCTTTTTCCACAAACTCCTTACATTCTACATATCCAACAAAAAGTAACATTAATGACTGTGTTAATTGAAATTCGGCTAGAGAGTATAAACATGTATGTCTCTTGGTTTAATAGGAACTTACTGGCTTTACGGTAACGCTTGTTACTTCCCCTCCAGAAGAACGGCATATGTACAACAATCCAGTTTTCATTCTATCTATGACGTCATAGGTATGAGAACGGTACTACATATCGAAGAAACACTTATAAATTCGTAATCTACGATGCTGGTTTACTATAGCTGAGTAGTACTACCATACAAATTGCAATATATTGTTTCGTAACATATTCAGACAATCCTCGCCAAAATTAGTTGGAACACCAACGGTTTAGCCATCCAGGAGAATAACGTTATTCCTGTTTTACTGCCAGTGGATAACTCTCCTCTTCCTATTTCCCTCCCCCCCTCCCCCCATGAACAATGTTGACTTTTACGTAGGAAGTGACCATCTACCAGTCATTAGCGAAAATAACTGTCAAAGCGGAACAATCTCGTCATACTTCAACATTGTATCAGGGGGAGGGATGGAGAAGGAGCAAAATTCTGTTACAATGCAGTAGGTGTTCCAACAATTTTGGCGAGGATTGTCTGAATGGCATGAAAAGCTAAAGATCGTAATAGTAAAGATAGTCATATGCATTTATGGTAAATAGACACCGTAGATTACGAATTTGGTGTTGGTTTTTTCATACTGTCATTCATGTTCAAAGTAGCACGTGACAATAAGGAAAAAATGTATGATTCTCCAATAGGACACTGTAGGTAAAAAGCAAACTAACATACTAAGCATTAGTCAAGTCGGTTACCTATAGAGAGATTTATACTTGGTAGTGAGACACATTATGGAGTGATTCTAGATAATTCCCTGTTCAGGTCCTATAGAAAAGCTGTCTGAAATGGTGTAGTCTAATTACACGAAAACGAGGCTGAATGGTAGGTCCATTTTTCCGCACGTTAGAAAGTCAAAAATTTGTTTGAGGCACTTCAGAACATGGGAAAATGATAGAATTGGGGCTGTGGTATGTTCCATAATCCTGTGAAAATCGAAATAGTGTTGCCGCGGTTGGTAGAACAACGGCTTTAGAAGTATAAGGTAGAGCGAGGCGACTAGAGTGTTTGCCTTTGTCTTATAAACAATGCGACATTAGTCGTGAAATAAGGAGCTCATCACTATGGATCATACCTACAGAAGGTGATAGTTGAGTTATCCAAGCATATACATATAACGAGTTGAGAGTTGAGACAAACAGCGCATTTCATACAGACTTTGTCACAATGACGTTCAAGAGAAAGATCTGTGCGAAAACGCGAGCTCTTGCATATGTCATGGTTTTAGAGGAAGGAAAAAGTTACAGAAAAACGGCAGCATTGTTGAATATTTCACCATCATCTGTGTATCGATGCTGCAAGGAAGGAGTCACTTTAGAAGACAAGAAAAAGGGCAAAAGAACAATAGACACTCGCGGACGGCCGAAGATTCTGTCAACTCGTGATGTTTCGCACTTTCTAAGGACATTCAAGAGTATGCGTAATAATGGACAAAATCCAACAGTAAAAGAGATCATGAACGAAGCTGGAATAAGGAAAGGAAGCTATAGAACGTATATCCGCATATTAAATGACGCTGGGTATAAAAAATTGCAGCCAAGAAAGAAGGGCCTATTATCAAAGAAAGACATGAAAAACCGTAAGGTGTTTGCAATAAAGGCCTTGAAAGAGCATGAAGATACATTTTGGACGAGAGACATAGCCCTTTATCTCGACGCAGTGTCATTTATTCACAAGCACAACCCCTTTAACCAGGCTTCATATCCAAAAGGCAGAGTATATCGTAAGGCAAGTGAAGGTCTGGAATACACAACAACCGGGTCAAAGGCTCTTGCAGGAGGTAGGAGAGTTCATGTCCTTGTAGCCATTTCATATAATGGGGGCATTGTACTTGCTGAACAATATGAGAAGATGACGGGCAACTTCTTTGCTGACTTTATAAGACGCAGGTTACCGCGCGCTTTTATTGATGCACGTGTGCAGTCAAGAAGGGGTAGAATGGCTAAGATGATTCTGATGGACAATGATCCATGCCAAAATAGTGTAGTAGCAAGGGGAGCACTGAAAGAGATTGGTGCCACTTGTCTGAAAATTCCTGCAAGATCACCAGATTTGAACCCGATAGAAAATGTGTTCCATAACGTCAAACGTGAGCTACAGCAGCAAGCCTTGAACAAAAAGATCACTAAAGAATCATACACAGAATTTAGTGAACGAGTTATCACAACACTCCTGTCATTTGATAAAGACGTTATAAAGCGGACGATATCGACTATGCCCAGGCGACTCAGGCGTATTATCGAAACAGATGGGCATAGAACCAAATATTGATATTCTAATCGTTAATTAGTTAGTTTGCTTTCATCTACTGCAATTGTGACAATAGTGCGAGTTCTCTATAACATATTATGTTACTAAAAGTGTGTGAAGGTACTCAAGGAGTAGTCCTTATTCCAGACAACTATTTTCTTCGTGTTTACCCTACCCTTCTCCTTCTATTGCATATCACTTGAACTATTGCAATGATGCTACCGTTTAATCCGTCGGTGAATTGTATAGGAATAACGGTTCTACTCAGCTATAAACTATTATGTACAACAATGTATAGCTTAGGAGTGATGACAGCGTAATGGATGAAACTTCTGGCGGTGGGAGATGCAAATAAATTCCGTACCAGCATGACATTTCGAACGGTTGCCACAACGGTTACCACTATAAAATACTCAGGTTTTTTGCAATTTTCTTACCACTGCTACTATTTATCAGGTATGAACCCAGTCAGTTCAGTACTCAATAACCAGTGCTTCACTCATGCTTCACTGTCACAGGCGTATACACGAGAAACGTGGACCAATTTTCCAAGCCTTCAACGGTGTCCACAATATAAGAGAGAGAAATGAGAGTCTACTCAAAAGCTCTTTTACTATAGGTGGTAACCGTTGAAACTTTGTACAATATTTCATCACTACGTACAAGAACCAAACACAGAAACCAATGAACATGACCCTTCTTTAGTAGTTATGATATAAATGAACATAAGAAAACAATTAATGACAGCCTTAATCAAATATTCACTATAACACTCATGTTCTATAAAGTGGACACCGTGGATACCGTAGGATATGGTGATCACATGATCAGCATTGCAAAGCAATTTGCGCATGCAGCGATGTCTCTACAGTCCTGCAATCGCAATTGATGGCGCAACTGGAAATGATGCCACCTTACTTGCATCATTTCGGTCTCCCTGTCATCGATTATCCCATTCTTTACATAGATAATTGGGGTCTTGCTGGTACAGAAGATTGGTGTGTCATTGTCTAATGTGATGTCTTGGGAATAATGCGTCTTTGGAGCTGAGAAATGGACGACATCCCCCTCAAGAAGTAACAGCATGTCAGCCCATGTAATCATGCTTCTTTCCCAGCGGAAATCGTTAAGAAATATTATTTCTTTGTCCTCCACTCCTACCCATGCAAAAGTCCCCGTAGCTGGGTTATGAAAAGCATTGAAGATCTTTGTTAATGGACTTAACAAAAATGTTTTTCCACAGTTGGTTGGGCCGGTCAGCAGAATATTCCTCCCTTTCCCTCTTCCCTTTTGCAAAAGCTCCTTCACAGCGCACGAAAACTCTTCGTGATCTATGTTGTTCCGTTCCAAAACGCTAAGGGCACATTGTATCCACTCCCTATCACACTCACAAGGGCTCTCCAATGCTTTTGAAAGAATTTCCATTCTATCCATTGCTTTCCGCTTCAATATGTTATCGGCATTTTCTGCATCCCACACAGTACCGATGAAATCAACTAAAGTCTTCGTCGATCGTTCAATACAAAATTGGTACAAAGTTCCATTACCTCTCTTCCTTAAGACATTTGCGTGTTGCAATAGCTCTATTCTAGTTTTCAATTTCCTTTTTGTTATAATATCTGCTACATCTATTTTTGAGAGCTTCTTGCGATTTTTTCCTCTCTTTGCAACCCTGGCACTAGACGCAGCTTGAGTTCTTGGCTTCACAATTCTTTCTGGGTGCCCATAGCAGTACAAGACACTATCATCTTCCTTAATTACATACTGATAGGCACTATAATAACCTCCATGGCCAGAGAAGTTCACTGTGATGCCAACACAATTTTGCATATAGTGTCGTACCCGACTCCACCGTGTTGCTTTGTCTAACAAAATAGCCATATGGTAATGTGGTGCGCCATCCTTGTGGTGTTCCAAGCAACAGCACCACTGTTTAATTTCTGAACTGGTCTCACTTTTAAACGCAGAGATAACTGCATCGGCAAAGCCTTGCCTATCAAACACATCAGTATCTGCTTGGCTATACGTTATGAGGTATGCTTTTCTTTTAGTGTTTCTTTCCATCACCTCACTGTCGGCGCTACTATCTACAGTAGTATTCTCTTCGTTACATGCCATCGTGAGTTTACTGTGATTCGTATATCGAAAATCTGGCAGTTTAAAAGCAAGGGAAGGCTTTCTATCACACTGTGATAGAGTACTCATATGACCGCAAATTAAATTAGCACCGTGATGCTCCAAGTGGACATTAAACCATTCAGAAGGTTTAGTCAAACAATGGCATAGATCTTTTTCCACAAACTCCTTACATTCTACATATCCAACAAAAAGTAACATTAATGACTGTGTTAATTGAAATTCGGCTAGAGAGTATAAACATGTATGTCTCTTGGTTTAATAGGAACTTACTGGCTTTACGGTAACGCTTGTTACTTCCCCTCCAGAAGAACGGCATATGTACAACAATCCAGTTTTCATTCTATCTATGACGTCATAGGTATGAGAACGGTACTACATATCGAAGAAACACTTATAAATTCGTAATCTACGATGCTGGTTTACTATAGCTGAGTAGTACTACCATACAAATTGCAATATATTGTTTCGTAACATATTCAGACAATCCTCGCCAAAATTAGTTGGAACACCAACGGTTTAGCCATCCAGGAGAATAACGTTATTCCTGTTTTACTGCCAGTGGATAACTCTCCTCTTCCTATTTCCCTCCCCCCCTCCCCCCATGAACAATGTTGACTTTTACGTAGGAAGTGACCATCTACCAGTCATTAGCGAAAATAACTGTCAAAGCGGAACAATCTCGTCATACTTCAACATTGTATCAGGGGGAGGGATGGAGAAGGAGCAAAATTCTGTTACAATGCAGTAGGTGTTCCAACAATTTTGGCGAGGATTGTCTGAATGGCATGAAAAGCTAAAGATCGTAATAGTAAAGATAGTCATATGCATTTATGGTAAATAGACACCGTAGATTACGAATTTGGTGTTGGTTTTTTCATACTGTCATTCATGTTCAAAGTAGCACGTGACAATAAGGAAAAAATGTATGATTCTCCAATAGGACACTGTAGGTAAAAAGCAAACTAACATACTAAGCATTAGTCAAGTCGGTTACCTATAGAGAGATTTATACTTGGTAGTGAGACACATTATGGAGTGATTCTAGATAATTCCCTGTTCAGGTCCTATAGAAAAGCTGTCTGAAATGGTGTAGTCTAATTACACGAAAACGAGGCTGAATGGTAGGTCCATTTTTCCGCACGTTAGAAAGTCAAAAATTTGTTTGAGGCACTTCAGAACATGGGAAAATGATAGAATTGGGGCTGTGGTATGTTCCATAATCCTGTGAAAATCGAAATAGTGTTGCCGCGGTTGGTAGAACAACGGCTTTAGAAGTATAAGGTAGAGCGAGGCGACTAGAGTGTTTGCCTTTGTCTTATAAACAATGCGACATTAGTCGTGAAATAAGGAGCTCATCACTATGGATCATACCTACAGAAGGTGATAGTTGAGTTATCCAAGCATATACATATAACGAGTTGAGAGTTGAGACAAACAGCGCATTTCATACAGACTTTGTCACAATGACGTTCAAGAGAAAGATCTGTGCGAAAACGCGAGCTCTTGCATATGTCATGGTTTTAGAGGAAGGAAAAAGTTACAGAAAAACGGCAGCATTGTTGAATATTTCACCATCATCTGTGTATCGATGCTGCAAGGAAGGAGTCACTTTAGAAGACAAGAAAAAGGGCAAAAGAACAATAGACACTCGCGGACGGCCGAAGATTCTGTCAACTCGTGATGTTTCGCACTTTCTAAGGACATTCAAGAGTATGCGTAATAATGGACAAAATCCAACAGTAAAAGAGATCATGAACGAAGCTGGAATAAGGAAAGGAAGCTATAGAACGTATATCCGCATATTAAATGACGCTGGGTATAAAAAATTGCAGCCAAGAAAGAAGGGCCTATTATCAAAGAAAGACATGAAAAACCGTAAGGTGTTTGCAATAAAGGCCTTGAAAGAGCATGAAGATACATTTTGGACGAGAGACATAGCCCTTTATCTCGACGCAGTGTCATTTATTCACAAGCACAACCCCTTTAACCAGGCTTCATATCCAAAAGGCAGAGTATATCGTAAGGCAAGTGAAGGTCTGGAATACACAACAACCGGGTCAAAGGCTCTTGCAGGAGGTAGGAGAGTTCATGTCCTTGTAGCCATTTCATATAATGGGGGCATTGTACTTGCTGAACAATATGAGAAGATGACGGGCAACTTCTTTGCTGACTTTATAAGACGCAGGTTACCGCGCGCTTTTATTGATGCACGTGTGCAGTCAAGAAGGGGTAGAATGGCTAAGATGATTCTGATGGACAATGATCCATGCCAAAATAGTGTAGTAGCAAGGGGAGCACTGAAAGAGATTGGTGCCACTTGTCTGAAAATTCCTGCAAGATCACCAGATTTGAACCCGATAGAAAATGTGTTCCATAACGTCAAACGTGAGCTACAGCAGCAAGCCTTGAACAAAAAGATCACTAAAGAATCATACACAGAATTTAGTGAACGAGTTATCACAACACTCCTGTCATTTGATAAAGACGTTATAAAGCGGACGATATCGACTATGCCCAGGCGACTCAGGCGTATTATCGAAACAGATGGGCATAGAACCAAATATTGATATTCTAATCGTTAATTAGTTAGTTTGCTTTCATCTACTGCAATTGTGACAATAGTGCGAGTTCTCTATAACATATTATGTTACTAAAAGTGTGTGAAGGTACTCAAGGAGTAGTCCTTATTCCAGACAACTATTTTCTTCGTGTTTACCCTACCCTTCTCCTTCTATTGCATATCACTTGAACTATTGCAATGATGCTACCGTTTAATCCGTCGGTGAATTGTATAGGAATAACGGTTCTACTCAGCTATAAACTATTATGTACAACAATGTATAGCTTAGGAGTGATGACAGCGTAATGGATGAAACTTCTGGCGGTGGGAGATGCAAATAAATTCCGTACCAGCATGACATTTCGAACGGTTGCCACAACGGTTACCACTATAAAATACTCAGGTTTTTTGCAATTTTCTTACCACTGCTACTATTTATCAGGTATGAACCCAGTCAGTTCAGTACTCAATAACCAGTGCTTCACTCATGCTTCACTGTCACAGGCGTATACACGAGAAACGTGGACCAATTTTCCAAGCCTTCAACGGTGTCCACAATATAAGAGAGAGAAATGAGAGTCTACTCAAAAGCTCTTTTACTATAGGTGGTAACCGTTGAAACTTTGTACAATATTTCATCACTACGTACAAGAACCAAACACAGAAACCAATGAACATGACCCTTCTTTAGTAGTTATGATATAAATGAACATAAGAAAACAATTAATGACAGCCTTAATCAAATATTCACTATAACACTCATGTTCTATAAAGTGGACACCGTGGATACCGTAGGATATGGTGATCACATGATCAGCATTGCAAAGCAATTTGCGCATGCAGCGATGTCTCTACAGTCCTGCAATCGCAATTGATGGCGCAACTGGAAATGATGCCACCTTACTTGCATCATTTCGGTCTCCCTGTCATCGATTATCCCATTCTTTACATAGATAATTGGGGTCTTGCTGGTACAGAAGATTGGTGTGTCATTGTCTAATGTGATGTCTTGGGAATAATGCGTCTTTGGAGCTGAGAAATGGACGACATCCCCCTCAAGAAGTAACAGCATGTCAGCCCATGTAATCATGCTTCTTTCCCAGCGGAAATCGTTAAGAAATATTATTTCTTTGTCCTCCACTCCTACCCATGCAAAAGTCCCCGTAGCTGGGTTATGAAAAGCATTGAAGATCTTTGTTAATGGACTTAACAAAAATGTTTTTCCACAGTTGGTTGGGCCGGTCAGCAGAATATTCCTCCCTTTCCCTCTTCCCTTTTGCAAAAGCTCCTTCACAGCGCACGAAAACTCTTCGTGATCTATGTTGTTCCGTTCCAAAACGCTAAGGGCACATTGTATCCACTCCCTATCACACTCACAAGGGCTCTCCAATGCTTTTGAAAGAATTTCCATTCTATCCATTGCTTTCCGCTTCAATATGTTATCGGCATTTTCTGCATCCCACACAGTACCGATGAAATCAACTAAAGTCTTCGTCGATCGTTCAATACAAAATTGGTACAAAGTTCCATTACCTCTCTTCCTTAAGACATTTGCGTGTTGCAATAGCTCTATTCTAGTTTTCAATTTCCTTTTTGTTATAATATCTGCTACATCTATTTTTGAGAGCTTCTTGCGATTTTTTCCTCTCTTTGCAACCCTGGCACTAGACGCAGCTTGAGTTCTTGGCTTCACAATTCTTTCTGGGTGCCCATAGCAGTACAAGACACTATCATCTTCCTTAATTACATACTGATAGGCACTATAATAACCTCCATGGCCAGAGAAGTTCACTGTGATGCCAACACAATTTTGCATATAGTGTCGTACCCGACTCCACCGTGTTGCTTTGTCTAACAAAATAGCCATATGGTAATGTGGTGCGCCATCCTTGTGGTGTTCCAAGCAACAGCACCACTGTTTAATTTCTGAACTGGTCTCACTTTTAAACGCAGAGATAACTGCATCGGCAAAGCCTTGCCTATCAAACACATCAGTATCTGCTTGGCTATACGTTATGAGGTATGCTTTTCTTTTAGTGTTTCTTTCCATCACCTCACTGTCGGCGCTACTATCTACAGTAGTATTCTCTTCGTTACATGCCATCGTGAGTTTACTGTGATTCGTATATCGAAAATCTGGCAGTTTAAAAGCAAGGGAAGGCTTTCTATCACACTGTGATAGAGTACTCATATGACCGCAAATTAAATTAGCACCGTGATGCTCCAAGTGGACATTAAACCATTCAGAAGGTTTAGTCAAACAATGGCATAGATCTTTTTCCACAAACTCCTTACATTCTACATATCCAACAAAAAGTAACATTAATGACTGTGTTAATTGAAATTCGGCTAGAGAGTATAAACATGTATGTCTCTTGGTTTAATAGGAACTTACTGGCTTTACGGTAACGCTTGTTACTTCCCCTCCAGAAGAACGGCATATGTACAACAATCCAGTTTTCATTCTATCTATGACGTCATAGGTATGAGAACGGTACTACATATCGAAGAAACACTTATAAATTCGTAATCTACGATGCTGGTTTACTATAGCTGAGTAGTACTACCATACAAATTGCAATATATTGTTTCGTAACATATTCAGACAATCCTCGCCAAAATTAGTTGGAACACCAACGGTTTAGCCATCCAGGAGAATAACGTTATTCCTGTTTTACTGCCAGTGGATAACTCTCCTCTTCCTATTTCCCTCCCCCCCTCCCCCCATGAACAATGTTGACTTTTACGTAGGAAGTGACCATCTACCAGTCATTAGCGAAAATAACTGTCAAAGCGGAACAATCTCGTCATACTTCAACATTGTATCAGGGGGAGGGATGGAGAAGGAGCAAAATTCTGTTACAATGCAGTAGGTGTTCCAACAATTTTGGCGAGGATTGTCTGAATGGCATGAAAAGCTAAAGATCGTAATAGTAAAGATAGTCATATGCATTTATGGTAAATAGACACCGTAGATTACGAATTTGGTGTTGGTTTTTTCATACTGTCATTCATGTTCAAAGTAGCACGTGACAATAAGGAAAAAATGTATGATTCTCCAATAGGACACTGTAGGTAAAAAGCAAACTAACATACTAAGCATTAGTCAAGTCGGTTACCTATAGAGAGATTTATACTTGGTAGTGAGACACATTATGGAGTGATTCTAGATAATTCCCTGTTCAGGTCCTATAGAAAAGCTGTCTGAAATGGTGTAGTCTAATTACACGAAAACGAGGCTGAATGGTAGGTCCATTTTTCCGCACGTTAGAAAGTCAAAAATTTGTTTGAGGCACTTCAGAACATGGGAAAATGATAGAATTGGGGCTGTGGTATGTTCCATAATCCTGTGAAAATCGAAATAGTGTTGCCGCGGTTGGTAGAACAACGGCTTTAGAAGTATAAGGTAGAGCGAGGCGACTAGAGTGTTTGCCTTTGTCTTATAAACAATGCGACATTAGTCGTGAAATAAGGAGCTCATCACTATGGATCATACCTACAGAAGGTGATAGTTGAGTTATCCAAGCATATACATATAACGAGTTGAGAGTTGAGACAAACAGCGCATTTCATACAGACTTTGTCACAATGACGTTCAAGAGAAAGATCTGTGCGAAAACGCGAGCTCTTGCATATGTCATGGTTTTAGAGGAAGGAAAAAGTTACAGAAAAACGGCAGCATTGTTGAATATTTCACCATCATCTGTGTATCGATGCTGCAAGGAAGGAGTCACTTTAGAAGACAAGAAAAAGGGCAAAAGAACAATAGACACTCGCGGACGGCCGAAGATTCTGTCAACTCGTGATGTTTCGCACTTTCTAAGGACATTCAAGAGTATGCGTAATAATGGACAAAATCCAACAGTAAAAGAGATCATGAACGAAGCTGGAATAAGGAAAGGAAGCTATAGAACGTATATCCGCATATTAAATGACGCTGGGTATAAAAAATTGCAGCCAAGAAAGAAGGGCCTATTATCAAAGAAAGACATGAAAAACCGTAAGGTGTTTGCAATAAAGGCCTTGAAAGAGCATGAAGATACATTTTGGACGAGAGACATAGCCCTTTATCTCGACGCAGTGTCATTTATTCACAAGCACAACCCCTTTAACCAGGCTTCATATCCAAAAGGCAGAGTATATCGTAAGGCAAGTGAAGGTCTGGAATACACAACAACCGGGTCAAAGGCTCTTGCAGGAGGTAGGAGAGTTCATGTCCTTGTAGCCATTTCATATAATGGGGGCATTGTACTTGCTGAACAATATGAGAAGATGACGGGCAACTTCTTTGCTGACTTTATAAGACGCAGGTTACCGCGCGCTTTTATTGATGCACGTGTGCAGTCAAGAAGGGGTAGAATGGCTAAGATGATTCTGATGGACAATGATCCATGCCAAAATAGTGTAGTAGCAAGGGGAGCACTGAAAGAGATTGGTGCCACTTGTCTGAAAATTCCTGCAAGATCACCAGATTTGAACCCGATAGAAAATGTGTTCCATAACGTCAAACGTGAGCTACAGCAGCAAGCCTTGAACAAAAAGATCACTAAAGAATCATACACAGAATTTAGTGAACGAGTTATCACAACACTCCTGTCATTTGATAAAGACGTTATAAAGCGGACGATATCGACTATGCCCAGGCGACTCAGGCGTATTATCGAAACAGATGGGCATAGAACCAAATATTGATATTCTAATCGTTAATTAGTTAGTTTGCTTTCATCTACTGCAATTGTGACAATAGTGCGAGTTCTCTATAACATATTATGTTACTAAAAGTGTGTGAAGGTACTCAAGGAGTAGTCCTTATTCCAGACAACTATTTTCTTCGTGTTTACCCTACCCTTCTCCTTCTATTGCATATCACTTGAACTATTGCAATGATGCTACCGTTTAATCCGTCGGTGAATTGTATAGGAATAACGGTTCTACTCAGCTATAAACTATTATGTACAACAATGTATAGCTTAGGAGTGATGACAGCGTAATGGATGAAACTTCTGGCGGTGGGAGATGCAAATAAATTCCGTACCAGCATGACATTTCGAACGGTTGCCACAACGGTTACCACTATAAAATACTCAGGTTTTTTGCAATTTTCTTACCACTGCTACTATTTATCAGGTATGAACCCAGTCAGTTCAGTACTCAATAACCAGTGCTTCACTCATGCTTCACTGTCACAGGCGTATACACGAGAAACGTGGACCAATTTTCCAAGCCTTCAACGGTGTCCACAATATAAGAGAGAGAAATGAGAGTCTACTCAAAAGCTCTTTTACTATAGGTGGTAACCGTTGAAACTTTGTACAATATTTCATCACTACGTACAAGAACCAAACACAGAAACCAATGAACATGACCCTTCTTTAGTAGTTATGATATAAATGAACATAAGAAAACAATTAATGACAGCCTTAATCAAATATTCACTATAACACTCATGTTCTATAAAGTGGACACCGTGGATACCGTAGGATATGGTGATCACATGATCAGCATTGCAAAGCAATTTGCGCATGCAGCGATGTCTCTACAGTCCTGCAATCGCAATTGATGGCGCAACTGGAAATGATGCCACCTTACTTGCATCATTTCGGTCTCCCTGTCATCGATTATCCCATTCTTTACATAGATAATTGGGGTCTTGCTGGTACAGAAGATTGGTGTGTCATTGTCTAATGTGATGTCTTGGGAATAATGCGTCTTTGGAGCTGAGAAATGGACGACATCCCCCTCAAGAAGTAACAGCATGTCAGCCCATGTAATCATGCTTCTTTCCCAGCGGAAATCGTTAAGAAATATTATTTCTTTGTCCTCCACTCCTACCCATGCAAAAGTCCCCGTAGCTGGGTTATGAAAAGCATTGAAGATCTTTGTTAATGGACTTAACAAAAATGTTTTTCCACAGTTGGTTGGGCCGGTCAGCAGAATATTCCTCCCTTTCCCTCTTCCCTTTTGCAAAAGCTCCTTCACAGCGCACGAAAACTCTTCGTGATCTATGTTGTTCCGTTCCAAAACGCTAAGGGCACATTGTATCCACTCCCTATCACACTCACAAGGGCTCTCCAATGCTTTTGAAAGAATTTCCATTCTATCCATTGCTTTCCGCTTCAATATGTTATCGGCATTTTCTGCATCCCACACAGTACCGATGAAATCAACTAAAGTCTTCGTCGATC